>PVJA010021386.1:0-35684 GCA_004027025.1 Myocastor coypus | reverse complement strand
CTTGGTAGATATCTGGGTTATTTCTAGAATTCAGCTATACAGTGCCCTTGGTGATCATTATACAAATCTTTCCATACAGACTTAACTGAGTTTTAACTATTAGGAATCCTACAGGAATGGCCATGTGAAATTTCAAAGGAGAAGCCCACTGTTCCACACAGACAATTCCCTGCCAGCATTTACCTTGCATGGTAATTTTGTAATGACTACTGATTATCTTGTATAAAAGAAACACACAGAGAGATGAAATACAGTGCTATTGTATGAAAGAGGATTAGCTTTGGTATCTGTTAAAATGGAGGGGTGCCACCTAACTATAGCCAGAGCTTGCATGTCTGACTTAAAGGGAGTAGAACCCGCAGCACTGTCACTCATATAGCATTGAATTTCAGTGATCTGAGTAGAAAGCTTGAGCATCTACACCATCCTTTCTTTCTTGGCAGCTGGGAAAACTTTTACCCTGATCCCCGTGGCTCCTGCGGCCCTCTTACCAACACCCCTCTTAGTTCCTTATGCTCAACTTTTGGTCTCAGACCAAGTTCCTGCTCCTTGGAAGACCCTGTGCTTTTCCTTTTTTAAGCAAATGTTGGACAAATTTTTCAAGCAGTTTCCTCAATATTATATCCAAGTCATTGATCTGTGTATTTCCTGATTGCAGCAGAACACATGTTTCTCACTTTTAATTAAGATCACCTATTCGTAGGTTTACCTGATAAGAATTCCCCTACATTATATGTTCATCAAGTGACAATTTCACAAGTTCCAAGTAGCACCTTTGTTTGAAGTTATACCATGAAAATTGCTAAGATATACTGGTCGTATGAACTTAATTCATGGTTTTTTATAAATAATTCATTTTATGTTTTCAATGTTGAAAAATATAAGTGTAAAAACTATAATAATAGTGGATTTCAGTTACAAAGTGGTACGTGTGCACATGAAGAAAAGCTTCCCACTCATAAAAATATGAACAAGGTAAAGGTAAAATTATGTTCTGAACAGTAAGCCTCCAAGAAGTCCTTGACATTCTTAAGAAATTGCTTGCTCTTTAGCCTCACCATTTGCTTTTCCTGTTTGTTTCTCAGGTATAGAAACCCCACACTGCTTGGGCTTCCCATTTTCCCACTTTCTGAATAAAAGCAAAGGGAAGTCAGCAAGATTCTTCTTGTCTAGAGAATGCCAATGTGACCGTGATGCCAAAGTCAGTACCACAATAGCTTCACTCCATTTAATCTTTCTGTTTCTCTTCAAGACCTCCACAGCCACAGTGAATGTGGTAGTAACAGATGTCAACGACAATGCTCCCGTGTTTGATCCCTATCTGCCTAGAAACTTATCCGTGGTAGAGGAGGAAGCGAACGCCTTTGTGGGTCAAGTGAGGGTAAGCAGAACGCATGCCTGTCTGTCTGTATCTCATAATTATAAATGTGCACAATTTCTTACATTTTAATTGTGAAAAGAAATATAGCCAACATACTCTGTTGGATGCCTGTTGAATGTACTTCAAGAAACTATGTGCTGTGCAGATTTATTAGCTGTCATGATTATATGCTATTATTTAATTTAAATATTAATATGAGGTTTTTCTTATTTTATACACCTTTTCCTTTTTCTTTGGAAATAAAATACTTTTTTAGACAGCTATGTAATTTACAATGCTTTCTGGTCCAGATGGGCTTAATGTGAACCTGCTTAACCCTTTTAAATATATATTTCGGTTCTGTGTGCCCTATGGTTACACACACTTCTTGGTTCATGTTCCTAGCCTTCATTTTAAAGGCATGCTTCCATTTCCTATGTGTAGATATAGCCAGTTTCTGCTCTTCCTTTAAGGAATTTTTTTTTTTTTTTCACTGAAACATAGTCAGTGCTTACTTAGCTGAACCATGCTTTGTCTTGAACATAGCTAGTGGTCATTAAGTCATTAAGTCACAGGGAAGGAAAAAAGCCCGGCATGAATGTGTGGGAGCGCCTGCCACAGAGAGTCGCCTGCCTCTCTTACGGAGCACTGCTTGGCTTTACACTACTCCCACGACATGGCTGCGGCCACTAACGGCATAAAAGGGAGAAGTTTATTTAGCTCATCATTTTGGAGGTTCAAATTGCAACATTGTTTGTAGGGCCTCTGGTGGAGGAAGACGTCACGGGGAATTACAGGAACAAGAAGACAGAAACTGAGGCCTAGCATTTCTTTTGGAAGCTTGTCATCATGACCTATAGCTACCCAACTAGATTCAAATTATGTATTCATTTGGTGCAGGGTCTCACTATGCAGCTCAGACTCATAGTGATCCTCTTGTCTCAGTTTCCCCAGCTCAGAGATTACAGGCATGCGTCTCCACGCCTGGTTTCAGTGGCCCGCAAAGCATGCCTGGAGCTGCAGGGCTAGCACTGCATGCAGTATTGTGGTTCAAACCCAGGTACTTGCACTTGCCAGGCAGGTGCTTGAACCGCTAAGCTATGTCCCCAGGACTGACCTCAATTTCTTAAAGGTTTCATCACCTCTGAATAGTGCTACCTACCCTCAGAACAAATTCTTCAGCACCTGGATCTTCAGGGAGCAGTCATCTAAGCAAAAACACAGGGAAAGGAAATAGTTTTCCTATATGAAAGAGGCATAAGCCACACAGGTAGGCTAAATCTAGGTTTGAGGGTCCTAACTTTCTCCTATTGTGGGTCTCCACTTCTTAGAAAACTTGACAGTGCTTTGCAGTGGGGCTTTGGTGTTAGTCAGCTACTGTCATAATCTACCTCAAAGTCTGGCTTTTAATCTACTCTTGTCACCCTGCAGAACTTGAAGTTTTATTTAAATCCCACTATAGAGTATTTGAGGGCTTCAAACAGCATCTTGAGACTTTCTTTGGCTCATTTCATTTATGTATTTTTAGTGTATTTGGTACAGGGTCTCCCTATGAAGCTCAGACTTTTAGTGATCCTCTCATTTTCAGCCTGCCAAAGCACTGGGATTACAGGCATGCAACACCACACCTGGATATGGTGGCTGGCTCAGTGTGCCTCAGGGAGGGGCCCTGTACTGCATGTGGTGACAGGGACTGAGCTCCAATTCCAGTGCTTGCCTAAGCAGGCACTTAGTCTGCTGAGCTATCTCTACGGTCCTTTCTTTGGCTAACTTGTGACTGCCCCTTTCTCCCTTCACTGCACAAGCAGTACACACAGTAGCAATCACCACGACAGTCTCCATCTTTACCGTTCTATGTCTCTGTTAAATCTCGGACATACTTCATTGAAAAATCCTCTTCATTTGTAAGATACCTCAGTCCACTTTAGAAAAGATTGTGGGTCACCATGTTGCTCCAAGATGCTGTGGTTGTTGTTATTGTTGCCAACTGACCAGGAAGCAAATAAATGCTGGAGGATTCACCAAGGTGGAGACAAAAGATTCAGGCATACATTTCTTTTGTGAGACGTTCAGGTAGCAATATCAAAGAGGTAATGAGATTATTATGCAGCAGGGAAGAGGAAGGAGAAAGGAAAGGCAGTGCGTGGAGGAGTCAGAAACCTCCTCGTCACTGGGACTGCCACTGTTCTAGCACCCAAGGGAGAGCTGGAGCCAAAGCTCAAGGAAAAACTCCACCAGATGACATAAAATCTTGCCCTGTTAACATCCCCCTCAAAAAGTGATTGAAGTGACTATCTCTATCTCAAACATTGTTTGCCTTGGATGCTGTGGGACTGGGTGACCGATTTTGGGCTTTAGTTCAGATGTCACAAGCGAGGAGATGAATTCTAATGTAGTAAAATTAAGAGAGCCCCTTAGTCAGATTCTAACTGATGCACGTTGGCCAGAAGGTAGCAAGGTTCTCTGAGGGCTATGCATGGGCACTGTCCCCTCTGTTGTTTATCCTGTAAATGAGGTGAGAAAAGTCTACACCAGGACCATGCATGGAATGGTAGCGAAGGAAGTGATGCTGACCTCAGCTCATAAAGGATGAACGCTGGTGAGGGGGAAGTTGGGCGTGGTTGGGACTGTGTAGATGGGAATGAAGACAAGAAAAACGCAAAGGGATAGAACAATGTGAAAAGGACTTCATTATAATGAGAGACACGCAACACATCAGTAAAATTTGTACTATGTTTTATAAGATGAAGATTGAAGATTAATTTAATCTGAGATATGACAAATTCAGATCTGCATGTTATAAAGATTTTTCCTGTAAATCTAAACCTAGAAAGCGGAAATAGGTGAAACATGATAGCCCAATAATGTGTGACTTACACTATTCATACTAATGATTCAATTACAATGCTCCCTTGAAAGCAAACTCTTTTAAACTTTATATGTACAGGTAGGCATTGAAATAACTTATGAAAATTTTCTTCATCCTTTTTTAGAATTTAGAAGATATCATATATCATTTTATACAATTAAAAATATAAGTGGAGCCGGGCATGGTGGTGCACGCCTGTAATCCCAGCACTTGGGAGGCTGAGGCAGGAGGATCAGTGCGAGTTCAAGACCAGCCTGGGCTACAAAAGTGAGCTCAAGGCAAGCCTGAACTGCATAGTGAGAACCTGTCTCAAAAAGCCAAAAAAAAAAAAAAAAAAAAAAAAAAAAAAAAAAAAAAAAAAAAAAAATATATATATATATATATATATATATATATATATATATATGTAGAAAACAATGAGATTTATTTCTTATTTTAGCACTTTTCCTACTGATTTCCCAAAATTATATTCTATTAACCTTCTTTGTTAACTTTGTACTCTTAAATTATATGGCTAATAATCTCCATAATATATTTCAGTATTTATTGGAAATTGAAATATGAACCTTCACAATCATAGGTTTGATACAATATGGTTGTTCTATTCTTTAGGCAATAACATATTTTCAAAAAACTTGAACGATTTTAAAAATTACAAAAAAATAGTTAAATATCCAAAACATCCTGTATCCAACTGATTCTACAGTTTCAGAGCAGTTATAATGTTCTCAGAATGGAATTTTCACACATCATAATGGTCTCCTGTTACTACCTAATGATAATTATATAATACATTAATTTCACTAAATGACTCGTGTCCCTCTTGTAAAACTTAATTTTAATTGTCACTGAAACTATTAAGACACACTTAAAGCCAAGTTATGTATGCTTAATTACTGTACTGAGTTTGAATTATTGGTTTGTGTCTGCATCCTAATGATATTTTAATATGAATAATACAATATTTGCATTGAAAAGCCAAAGGAACTTTTTATTTGCTTGTGTAGTGTTGTAGCAATAAACCAAATTAACTGAGGAATGATTCTGAAGCAAGCTAAGTGTATGTATAGATTATACACAGCCAAAGATTTTATCCAGCTTGGTAAAATGTGAACTGACAGCTCCAATTATTTAGCACAACTCTTATTATTCACAAGGTTCAGCATGCCACATTTAGAATTGACAATTGCATAAATGTTTTCAAATACCTTGCAATAGCAGAACAGTAAGGAATAAAAGTTTTGTAAAGAATAAAACCTACCGAACACAGAATGAATGTGCTATTTGTCATGTCCAAAGGATAATACAAATTACTGGCTGAATTCTAGAAAATGTCACAAGGGACAATGGTGGCCAGATCAAGATATGCAGGAAAAACAGAGAAGTATCAGTTGTTCTTGACCTACTTAGTCACGTTCTTGGTTTAGAAGAAGAAAGAGAAAGAAGAAGCATGCAAGGCAAAAAGACTTGATGCACACCATGGAGGGGATGAAGGTGCAGATTCAACTCTTGAGTTCAGGGGCCTGAAAATAATGCAAGGTATATTTGAAGTTGTTCTGAAAATTTTACAAAAAGCTGCTGAGGTCAGAGAGTTGCCTGTCATCCTGAGATAAAGAGTTCGTCCATGTAGAATTTTATTTAGGATCTTTCACTGTATTTTATGGGAGGACCAGAAGGATTCAGCTTCTTCTCTTGATGGGACGACAAGCATACTACCAATTCTCCTTCCAAATAGGGCCAGGAACAAGACGGCTCTTGCAGGCTGCAGAGTTGTGACAATACCAGATGGCCCTAAGTGGTTTTGTCCAGTGCTGCGCTGTGGCCTTCGGTCTCTGTGGGCTCTGCTTAAAGGACCAGATTTTTGTTAATCTGTGAAATATACAACAACAGGGCATTAGGTAGTTGATGTGAAGACCATCGAGCCTGGAGACAGACTCATTCTAAGACATAAAAGAAAAAAGCTATGCCAAGATTTCTATTTACTTTTATTTAGCGTGACTTACACAGAATCGTGACTCCTGAACTCCTTGAGCTGGGGACCCAGGCTTCTCCCCTTACTTGCCAGCCCTCCCTCAGGCTTAAGCATTTTTATGTGGCATGTAAGGATCCAGCCCCTGGCTTCTGTGTTATTGTCACATTCGATCAGATACCTCTTCGATTGTACATCTAGCATCACAATGTACAGAACATTCAGAACTGTGAAAGCCTGGGGTCTGAATACATTTTGAGTTCAAATCTGACTTATCAAAATGACTAATGTGATCTCAAATAAGTAATGTAGCCTGGGCCTTGGGCTTCGTTATCAGCAAAATGGGCATAACAGAATTTCGTGTAGTGATTGAAGGGATTATAAACATGTAATATAGGTGCCCACTGAGAATTAAGGAGGGGGAATTTACTTCACCCTCTGCCACCCTCGTGGCTGCAGCGAATGCCTTGTGGCTGCGTGGGGCGAGCAGAAGCTGCAAAAGCGAAGCTGAGGGTGAAAGCCTTCCACTCCTACCCGTATCTCATGTGGCAGTGTCTCACTGAGGAGCTTATTAGGGGCTATAGTTCTGCAGATTTAATTTTTCATCTTCATTTTTCAGAGTAATCTCTGGCAGAAAATCAAATCCAACAGAGGGAGCATACGTGGGAACTATATTATCTATTAAGCTTAAGTAAGGTTAACTCTCATGCTGAATTAATCGATTCCTTTTTAGCCCTAGGTAACACGATTAGAGCTGTGAGTCAAAATATTCCCCCATTCTCAAACAAAGGAGGCTCACATTATTTAACCTAACACACAAATCTTTCCTGCATGTCAGTTCTGTATCCTAGACCTTGGTGGGCTATAGTAGTCGTGGTTCAGATTTCAACTTTTAAGTACTTTAAAAATCACTCGTAAGTTACAGTGCTTAGGAAAGATATTGGTGGTGTAGTGTTTTGTTTTTTTTTTTAAAGAAGTTGATGATCCCTTCAACAATACAATCTAAGATGAAATTTTAAAATCCGAAAATCGGCATTCTGTCTCTGATTAATGTAGCTGTTGTCTCTGTGTGTGGGGTTCTAAACATGAAATAGAGGTGGCGAGCGTTATGGTATTTTCTTTATTTTCTGGAGCTCAGGGCGATGTCGACAGTGCCATACACCATAATCCTTCTTTTTCAAGTGGTCTTCAAATGGGGAATTTAATGGATTCACGTGTAAAGTCACTATAATGCAAATAATATAATTCAGTTGCTTTCTTATGTTTTAGCCATTTGCCTCTCACATCTTCAGTTTTCTCACCTGACTCTATAACCAGGACTCAGCATTCTGCCATTGATGGTGACACTGGGGTGTCACGCACACCTGCATCCACTGCCCCCTAGGCTATCCTGACACTGCCCTCCTCTTGTTGCTGGGGCCCTGCTTGGCATACTGCTCTGTATTGCTTCAGAGAACAGACCATAACCGACACTCTTTGAGGGTCAAGTTAACTGATGGTTTCTCTGTCTGATCCAATAAAACACCAGAATGACCTTTCTTTGAGCCTTCACACCATTCTTCAAATTTGCCAATACATTTTAAGTATCTGCAGCCTGCTAATTACAGGCCATTGCTTTTCACAAGCATTTAAGAAACTCACCCAGTCTTACTGAAGGGTGAGTCTGGCTGTCCTTGTCACCACCACAAGTAAGTCAATAAACTTCTTATTGCAATATTGAGTTTAGTTCCTCCTAGTTTTTGACTCTGAGGATTTGCAGTGTCTCCAAATACCTGTGGCCAGCCCGCTCTCCTCTCTCTTCCAGCCCTTAGTGGGCATGGGGTGTGTGTCAGATCTATGAGTACCTCTTTCTTTTTTGTTATTCCTTCAGAACTTTAGATCAATATTTTGACATATGTTTAATCTTTCTTACCCTTAAGCTAACTAGTTACTAAATTTAATTTACTTTTATGTTTATTTTCCCTATTGCATTGTATTATGGTCTTTTTAGAACAAAATTCTCTGTAATTTATCCCAGTAACTAGTGATGTAATTAAAGAAATTTTTCATAAGTCCATTTGTAATGTTATTCACATATACATAATTAAGTTAATGTATAATGTTAGACTACATACACACACACCTAATGTTTTTAGACAACATTTTTGTGTTGTCCATCTAAACTATATCTCACCTTGCTTTGGGGGCTATATGAAATTGACATACAGTGGCATCAGCTATTTTTGCACAGAAGTCATAATAGGTTGAAGTAAATATTATTATGCAGTGAATAACATCTAATTTACCTTATATAGTTTGTCTCTACCAGTCCCATGTTTTTAGTTTTAGAAAGAAAACAATCACATAGCCCGGCGTGGTGGTGCATGCCTGTAATCCTAGCACTCGGGAGGCTGAGGCAGGAGGATCGGTGCGAGTTCGAGACCAGCCTGAGCTACAAAAGTGAGCTCAAGGCCAGTGTCAACTGCATAGCAAGACCCTGTCTCAAAAAGACAAAAAAAAGAAAGAAAGAAAACAATCACAATGACTTTGTCCAAGGATTCTAACCTGATACCTATTTTATAGTTGTCATAAAGAAATTCTTCTGGACATATTCTAGAAATGAAATTATCATGAGCATATCTCAGAAAAAATAAATGCCAAATTATGAGTCAACTTTAAAAATTGACCAAGACATTATTTAGACTACAATGAAAATGATCCGTGCGAGTTCGAGACCAGCCTGGGGTACAAAACTGAGCTCAAGGCCAGCCTGAAAAGCAGTTCAGGGGGGACTGGGTAAGAGAAAGCATAGCTTTGCGCAGTCCTTGGATGAAGCTTAAAATAGCTCAACATCACTGAGGTAATTAAAGTGTTCCGCAATCTTTCAGATTTTAGAGCAAGTTGGAAACAGCCAACTATTCAACCTCAGGTTATTAAAGAGGAATTGCTGTGTCGTGAAGTCAAACGTGCTTCAAATTTATACCACGTTGGAGCTATGTGTAGCCGTTCTCTCTAGAAGCTCAGGGCTCACTGTGATTCTTTACCACCTGACTATTTCTTTTGCAGCTAAACTGTGCTTTAGGGCATTATATGTTTCTCTTTGATTTCTTGTGTCATTTATTTATATGGTCAGTGTTCCTCAGGGCATAAAGGAAATATTATCAATAGGAAAAGCAATAAAATAAAGGGGAAACAGCAGAATGATGGGATAGCAGAAGGGTATTTGGAGGAATTTACTCCCTCTAGATCTCCTGACCACTTTCTTGTAGATGTAAAAGTTAAAAACACTGAATACACTAATGCTACCAAAAATTGATTATTTGTGAATTGCTTCACTTTGGGTGACTATCTCAGGGGAGAAAACTGTATGCTGGCCAGCAGCGTAATAGGAAACACCAAGGTGGAGGAGACTCTAGAGCATGTGGTGGGGAAGGCACTCAGGGAAGGTTACAAAGAGCATTCTCATCTGTCCTTTTACAACAAAGACACTTAAATGAGGTAGTGGTCACTGCCTCTCTGAAATTCTGGATTATATAACTTCATTTTTTATTGATTATTAGGACGTGCATTTGACAGGAGTATTTGTCTAGAATACTTCAGATTTAATGTTCTGGTATCGTTGAAAGTTGAATCTAATCAGGGCCAGTGAGACAGCTCAGTGGACTAAAGTACCCACGTAGACAAGCGTAGGTAAGCTCTGGGACTGCAGTGCGACCTCTGGCACCACTTGTGCCAGCTCCACCCCCAGGGCAGGCTGAGCCAGCCACGGAGTCCACACGTGTCACACAGACCTATAATCCCAGCACTGTGGAGGCTGAAAGCAGGAGGATCGCCATGAATCCAAGCTGCATATTGAGACCAAATACAATTTTTTAAAAAAAGAAAAAGGAAGGAGAAGTAAAACTAATCTAAATCCTAAAAAGGTAAAAAAAAAAAAAAAATTGAGTATTAGCACATTGAAGTACCATTATTCATAGGAAGATCATGATGAGTTATCATAGCTCAACAAATTCTCACTGGTTCTGGTTCCATAAATTTAGTTGACTTTTTCAAGTTGATTTGGTTTTATAATTTTCTCTTCGGCTTCCTTGCAAACAGTTCCCAAAAACTCCAGGAAGTTCAGTTATATAAACTCTTTCATAGACAATGTAGATAATTTGGTACTTTAATTTTTTTTTTTTTTTTTCTGACACAGGGTTTAGCTATGCAGTTCAGGCTGCCCTTGAATTCATCATGGAGTGCAAGCTAGCCTAGAATTCATCATGGAGTGCAAGCTAGCCTAGAATTTATCATGGAGTGCAAGCTAGCTTAGAATTCATAGTGACCCCCTACCTCAGACTCCGCAGTGCCATAATTAGAGGGATGTGCCACCACACCTGCTTTCTACTTTAATATTAAAGAACTGCTGTTTGTTTATTTTGTATCTTAGGGAAGGGTCTATGGGTGTTCGGGGTGTTACTATCATACAGATTCATAGTGATCCAGTTATCCACTTGATTACAGCCTACCAAGAGCTGGAATTATAGGTGCGTGCCAACACGCCCAATAGCAACTGCCATCTCAGCATGCCCTGGGGAGGGACCAAAACAGCAGGTCAATGCACTGAATCCCCAGCCCCTGTGCCTGCTTGCTGGCGCTTTAATCAGCTGAACGATTTAGCCAGCCCAAAGGTTCAGAAGGCTTTTTGTTTGTTTGTTTGTTTTTGCTGACTCAGGCTGCCTTCAGGGCCTGTCTGGTGTGGCATGTGGAGCTGAGAATTGAACCCTGGTCCTTAAAAACTGTTGGTAATAAAAATACCCAGAGAAGTGTCATCTTAATAGTCCCAATTTAATTTTGCATTGTTCTCTGTTTCATGTCAGCCTTTAAGGTAAGAACTGATGTGTATAGCTGGGTCCCTATTATAACATGTTGAAAATAAACAAATGACAATAAATAAATGAGAGATAAATTATTCTTGGAAGAACTATTTAGATCCTCTCACATCCATGGACATTTAATCATGGTGATAAACATAGGAAGATTGGGGCTGATGAAATGGCTCAGCGGTCTAAAGTGTCTGCTTAGGAAAACTTAGGTAACAACAGCGACCACGGTTCGATCCCCAGTACTACATGCTGTGCCAGCCCCACCCCCAGGGCAGGCTGAGCCAGCTATAAATAATAATAATAATAATAATAATAATAATAATAATAATAATAAATGCACTTTATTTAAAAATAAATAAATTTAGGAAGATATTTATTAATCTAAAACATGATACTGATGTTAGAAACTATCACGTATCAGACGCTACCTGTAATGTGCTCTATGAGCTTTTAGTATTTTAATCACCTATCAGATGCTACCTGTAACATGCTCTATGAGCTTTTAGTATTGTAGCACATTGAATACACATAAAATATGAGATGGTTCATTCTAATCATACCCCTGACGTGATAGGTTCTAAAATATGAGGTGCTTTGCCAAGGCTATGCAGCTGGGAAGTGGCAGGACGAGTGGCGCCAAACTGCTGCATTCTGCATCACTTGAATTTTGCCGTAAGCAAGGGGAGCTCAAAGTTATGGATAAGGCTGCCATTTAAGGAATGGCATAGTGGGTCTAATTCCCTAAGAATTAGAGCTTCATAAAGTATACAGAAAATTGATAAACCCTGAACTATAATAAGAACTCTGGGGACCAGTGAGATAGCTCAGCTGTCTAAAGCATCTGCTTAGGCAAGCTTAGGCAACCGCAGGGACCGCAGTTTGATCCCTGGCACCACATGCTGTGGCAGCCCCAACCCAGGGGCTGGCTGAGCCAGCCATAACATAAATAAATAAAGTTTTTAAAAAATTGAAAAAAAAGTAAGAATTCTAGTAGACAGAATGAAAGTTATCATAGTATTGGCAGTAGTATTATTCTTCACATGCAAATTTTGAAAGCTGTATTAAGATGAATTTTAATTTCAATTTGCTCATTCATGCATCCATTATTTTGCTAATTGTCTTCATTCTCTTCTGTTCGGCGTGTAACTCAGAGATGATTTTCAGTTGTCTGAATCCATATCTTTATGCCTTCACATATTTTTATGTTACCTATTAAAAAATAATTTAAAAAATCCCAAAATCGTCTGAGATCAAGGTAGAGTGACATAAATACAGATATTGTCACAGATAGGTGGCATCTTCCAGATTTACAAATATGATGGATGCCCTAAACAGATATTAGCATAACGGGTTGACTTGAGCTAAGCACATGCAATGTAGAAATCACCACAAAATTTCAAACTTCCTGTCTTGACCTGGTTAAAGTTACAGTTGAGGAACAGAGACAGTGGACTGGATATCTTTTCCTTTTGGCCTCACAGTGTGAGATTAAGTACATTGATTTACATGTTGTCCTATGTTGCTGCAAATTTTCCCACAGCATTCAGTAAAATTCAGTGTTACTTATGTATGCTCACCTCCCTGTTTTTGATATTTCTCTTCTCTATTACAATGTAATTTTCATAAGGCAGCTTAACAGCCCTGCTATATGCCATGGCTGTGTAATGGATCTTTATTACTTGAGGTTATCACTACCATGGTTTTTGTTTAAAACGCAGTGTGTCTTAATGTCTGCTTAGTCCAAATGGCATGCACGCAGAGGGCATAGTGCAATGTCCTTCGTGTATCTGCAGCCCTAAAATGCTGTTCATTTCAGAGTAACAGCAAGTATGGGTGGATAGTGACCGAGTGGAAGCACATAGGACTCAGTTAAGTCAAACGGCTAATGTGATTACTTCGTACTCCTATGCATTGCCACATTCTTTCTGAGAGTGGGGCAATAATCCTATTCTAAAAAAAAATCAGTCAATATTTATGAAGGGGCAATCTCAGTTCACGCTGAAGCATTAGTGTGAGCAAGGCACACATTCTGCCCTTTAGAACATTAACTGGGCAGCCAAGGTATAAATGCAAATTATTAAATAAATCTGTTAATACTGCGAGTGCTTTTACAAATTGGCATGAAATCAGAAAAAAATAGAATTCATTCATTATATCACTCAGTCTGAATAAACATTTTTGTTTGTCTTCTGGAAAATTAAGCTTTATTTTATAAGAGAAAGAGATTATATCTAAATAGTAATGGTTTAGAAAAGTGTTCCATTGAAAAATGAGTTCTTTTTTTTTTTTTTTTTTTTTTTTTTTTTTTTTTTTTTTTTTTTTTTTTTTTTTTTAGCTTTTTGAGACAGGGTCTGGCTATGTAGTTGAGGCTGGCTTTGAGCTCACTTTTATAGCCCAGGCTGGTCTCGAACTCACACCAGTCCTCCTGCCTCAGCCTCCCGAGTGCTGGGATTACAGGCGTGAGCCACCATGCCCGGGCTTGAAAAATGAGTTCTTGATCTGTAATAGACTGTGCTGAGCAGTGAAGTTATTTGCTTAAGTGTTTCTTCCTTCCTAGATATACTCGTACATTAGCTGTCTTTGATTTCTTTTTTAAACTGAGTATGTAAGGCACAGGCCTTATTATTAAGTGTGAATTTCTATTTCAAGTCCTAGTTAAATAGACCTCCTGTTTTGGTAGGAATGAAGTTTTAAAAGGCCCACATCAAAGTTACCTGCAACAAGAGGGCTGGCCTGATAGCTCAGCAGCCTAAAGCACCTGCTTAAGCAGAGCGCAGCAGCCAGAGTTTGATCCTGACCTGCCCTGCCAGCCTCAACCCCAGGGCTCACTGAGATGGCGATTGAGACTGGGCATGGTGGTGCATGCCTGAAATTCCAGCACTTGGGAGGCTCAAAACAGGAGGATCACTATGAACCCAATTTGGGTAGTGAGACGCTGTACTAAACACATTGAAATAAAAGCATAAAGTTACATGCAACAAGAGAGCTTAGTTTTAGAGCAAATGATTATAGTCAAATCTCCATACATCGTCATACTCAGGTTTTAAGATGCCGGCGGCACGTGTATGCTGGAAGTGGACTACCAATGTTATGTACAACTCAAAGTCCAGATTTAACTAGGATTCTCTAGCAACTCTATGTTGACCTCTTGTCTCTGAAATTTCAATAGGTGCCTAAGATCAATCTCATATAAAGCTTTTGCTTTTTTTATACATCAATTACAAGGAAGATAAGATTATATTGCTTTATTTTAGTTGCAAGAATAAAGACAGGTGGAGATCAAGTGTACTCCATATTTAAAATGAGTATTCATTGGTGACTTAGTAGTAGACTGAAGTTTATAATTACTGTTTCATGTTTCTACAAATTTTCATTTTATTTGAACTTCAGGTAACCGAAGCATTTGTCAAGAGGGCTGAGACTTAGGGCAGATGTAGAAATTAGCTTCTTCCCCTAAAACCATCAGCTGGGCTAAACTAACAAATAACGTAGCAAATGCGACAACAGTTATAACTTTCCTACATACCTATAAGGAGACTGGGAAAACAAGACTTATAATAGAAGAGTCGGGGTGGGGTTGCAGTTGGGCTACTTAACTGCTTTACAAGTTGTTCAAATTCTTTAAGTTCTTTCAACATTAGTGTTCTCTTCAGTAAAATAAACGTGATAATATTAGCTTCCTTATAACCTGATGTGACGATTAAATGGAGTATTATACAGAAAAGCAGTTCTCAAACTACAAAATATGCATGCAAGCAGCTCTGAAGCCAAAACCCCATGTGCTGTGTTCATGTACGTGTACACTTACACCAAATTGACCCGGCACTGCAGGTTTTAAATAAATAATTGTTCCCTCTTTGAGAAAAGTTGAGAGGTACTGCTGGGCAGGAAATGTTACGCTTTTCAGCACTGTGGCACCTTCTTTACCATAGCACCTGGCAAGCACTGGCTGCTCAGAGCATGCTGCGGAGCTAATGACTAAGACGACAGCTCTGAGAATGAGAATGAGGAGCAATGTGAGGGTCAGAGAGAGAGCTCAGTAGACTCGGCGCCTGCTCAGGCACGCACAGGCACCAGTGTTCCTTCCCCGGCATCACCTGCTGCACTGGCCCCACACCCAGGGGCCCTGAGCTGGCCGAGGAGACCGGATATGGGAGCACATGCCTGTAATCCCAGCACTGGGGAGGCTGAAAAGAGGAGAATCACTGTGAGCCCGAGCTGCATATGAGATTCTGTACCAAACACATAAAAAACAAAGAGCAATGTTACAGTTTTGACCTTCTGTCATTTAGATTGAAGTTTCCCTCTTAAACTGTGCAGACGAGTTGCAAATAAGATGGTGAGCAAATAAGTGTGCATGTGGTGCCTTAGGACCTGAAGTATTTTCCCACTTCACAAGGTTAGACATTAGGTAAGAGTAAATGCATAGTCCCTGTAACACAGCTGAGGATTTAAAATACTGGGGGGAAGGGGGAAGGGGGAAGGGGGAGGGAAACTTTCATGCTAAAATGTCACAAAACTGAGCCCTGAAGTGACCAATAGCCAGTTGTCCTGCAGGTTTCACAGATTGTTTGCACAAGTTGTATCCAGATTCCGCTAAATCACTGCAGTCCAAGTCATCCATGCTCCAAGCGATGTAGGGAAATTCCAGTCCAGCTCCATCTGGGGCACCTATGGGGACATCACTGGGGCTGTGCCAGATGAGCTTTATGAGCTTTGACTCAGTGTCATCTCATTGTGAAGATGCAGAACCATACCGTCATCATGAGAGTCCCTGTGCCCAAGATAGGGAACACAAGAAAAGCACCCTGATTCCTAGACAGCTTTTACAATTTAAGTTTATTTTGCAAATAAAATACATGTGAATTCTAAGTTATATATAACAGTGGTGTTAAAATGTGTACTTTTTCTTAATTTTTATGACTAAACCATGTACACAACTTTAGAATGAATTGTAAAGTTTTCCAGGTTGCTATCCTATTTATCTCTGGGCTTCAATCTCTCATGCAATGAGAACATTTCATGGCGTTGTGCTAGAATGTCATGCCAATAGATTTTAATAAAGCAGCTCTTTTCCTATACAAAGATTATAAGTACACATTACTGTGCTAAATTCAAAATCAATCTCTGCTATTTGCCAACTGTTCTTTATTACTGACTATATAAGACAGAAAATAATAGCTATCGCGCTGGGTGTTTGTAAGAGCTAAAAAACTGAAATGATGAAATCTCACCTTATTTATCAGGAAGCAAACTCAACAAGAAAATAGGAGCTACATTTATGAACACAGAGGTGGAAAGAACTATTAGTATGAGTCAGAAAAAATGAAATTCTAGACTCTGTAACTTTGATAAGACAACTGATTTTTTCATTTGAAAACAATGATTAGCTGGTCTTATAACCATTGTGCATATGCCCACTTTAGTCACCACTCTCGTTTCTGAGACTCAAGACTTGCCCTATACCCAGAGGCAAGGGTGGAAAGGCTCACCGTGGCTCAGTTGCTGGAGACGCAAGCTCATAGTTGGCTGGCTCCAAGCCATAGTGCTGTGGCAGAGGGATGTGGCACTGGAGAACTAGCTTATGGCAGGCAGAAGGCAGCAGGGAGTGGAGACAGGTGACAGCAGTCCATCTGAGCTACCTGCCCTTAGAGTGGGTACCCCTTATCCTACCTTAAATCAATCCCAAATTTCCATCCTTTATCCCATTATCACACACTCTCCATTCAGTCGCCTTTGAAAAACCCCACTTATGGGCTGGGGACATAGTTTGGCCCTCTAAGCACCTACCTGGTAAATGTAAGGACCTGGGTTCCATCCTCAGTACTGCAAACTGAGCTGGCCCCAGAATCTTGAGTGAGTTGTGCAGTCCTTGAAACCAGTGTGGTGGTGCATGCCTGTAATCTGAGCACTGGGGAGGCTGAGACAGGAGGATCACCACGAGTCTGAACTGTGTAGTGAGACCCTGTATCAAAAAAAAAAAAAAAAAGTCCCACCTGTGATCACATGAAGCTTTGAGGGCACATTTATATGCAACCTATAATAATGCTTGACTTCTGTACATTCTGTCAAATGAGGAATTTATAATCTAATTAAAATGCAATATTGATAAAAGAATAAAATTTGTCACTGATTCCCTGTGAAAAAAGCAATGTCCTAGCTTCTGAGTGTAACTCAGGTAGCCATCATCTGCTGTCCTTGGTAGGGAGCTGCTCAGCCTGAGGGCTCCCCTGAGCAAGGTGTCGAACACCCACTGCGTCACCCTCATCCTAGCTGACTTCTGAAAATGAAGGCCTGGATATTGTGAGTTAGGCCATAGGTCAGAAAACAAATCTCCTGCAGTTCTAATTCTAGAATTTCTCCTAGGGCTGTGAAGTATGGCAGCAGGCTTTGCATAGCAGTTAGACCTCAGCTGCCATCCGCTCTGGCTCTCGGTCCCTGCACATTGATTTCCAAAGCACATCCCAAGGAGGTGTTTGGATCTGCTCTGCGCCTTCCCGTCTGCTCCTCAGGGAACCCATCCTGCAAACAAGCATAGCTTTTCCCTTCCAGCCGCTCGAAAGGGGAAGCTTTTATAATCAATGTTGAGAGAACTTTTATTTTTTTTCTTTTATCTGGATTCAGTCTACGAAATATATCTATAAAACCAGACAATATTTCTTTGGCTTATTTCCTCACTATTTAGTTTATGGTATCTCTAAAAGATCACTTCATTGGGATTTCTGAAACCCAGAATGGAAAATATTCCCTATGTGTGTCATAATTCACACTTGGGGATATGCGGCAAGTACAGCGTCTTCTTCACTGTCTTATGCTTTCTACTGAACGTGTTTATGAGGCGCTCCTCTGGACCCACAGACTTTCCTAATGGCTTTATGGCTCCCCAGGATCCTACTCATCCAAGGCTGTGCAGCCAGATTTCTGTCAAAGACAATCAGTCTTTATGAAAGTAGCCGGAGTGCTCTTTCCTCTGGGTAGATCAAATCAAAGCGGCACATCCTCGTCGTTTCAGATGGGAACTGCAGACTCCATTTAGGAGGCTTCTGCAGACTTTCAGTCTGAAGTCAGTCAATAACTTTCTTCTTTATTATCTGCAAAGATTCTTGGTAGACATTATAGAATTTTGGTTTCTCAAAGTAATATACTTAAAAAAAAATATCTGCCACTGCCATGTTCTTATTCCAGACTCCAGGCATGCAAGCTCCCATAATTCTGCAGGATGCGCTCTTCCCGGAGAGCGGCGGGGCTCCACGATGGAATGCTTCATAGACTACGTCTCGTTAGGCCCAGGGATGCTTTCTCCTTTGCCAGTCAACAGTCATGCTCTCAAGTTGTCACTGTGAACTGGCAGCGGAACAACATGTATATATACGTTTGACATTGGCCTGCTTTTTCAACTATTTACTCGGGCTTATTTCTCTTTTATTTAATCAAAAAATAAGACCTTTAAAGATTTAGTAAGAGAATCTGAGTTTCAACTCAACTTTGAGCCGCATTTCATGGGACGATAGGTAGCATAACCACGTGCCCCAAAATGGAAGTAAACTGATGGTGGTGGGCGTGGTGCTCCCTGCTGGTGGGCGTGGCGCCCCCTGGTGGTGGGCGTGGCGCTCCCTGCCACCGCTCAGTCTGACCTGTTTGCCACGGTTGTTTGTTCCTCTGTAGTGACAGCAATGCCTGTTGGAACAAGGGCAGAGTGGGAACAAATGAGCAGGCCAGGATCAGGATCCATAGTTTCTGAATCTGAATAGAGCTCTATGTTTGCTGTATCTTAACTCTGCTTTCTACTCATGAGATATTTTCCTCTTTCATCCAATGAATATCATCAGATACAATTTCATTTATTTCTTTTATCTTTGATAAAAAATTAATAACTATTAACCTAAAACTTGATTATTTTCTAGAAAATTTAGTGTACTTGCAGCTGTGTTGTTGCTAGAACATACCTGACTCACCATAAGGGAGTAGTGGTTTCTTTAATTAATTAATTAATTAATTAATTAATTTTGGTTGTTGCTTTTGTTGTCATTGTTGTCGTTGTCTCTGGAGACAGAGTCTTGCAAGGTAGTCCTTGCTGGTCTTGATCTCACGATATAGCCCAGGCTGCTGAAGCTGGGATTACACCTACGCGTCATCAGACCTGGCTAAGTTTGGTTTGTTTTGGCTTGTGGACTGTAGAGCTTTCAGTCTCCAGGCAGCTGGCGCCAAGGCAGGGTGGCATGGAGGAGGGACATGGCAGAGGAGAGCTGCTAATGGCTTGGCATATGGGAAGCAGAGAGAGATCAAGAAGGAACCCCGGGGGAGGCCACGGCCTGCCCGACCAGCGTCTTCGAGCTGAATTCAACTCCTAGAAACAAGTGCACAGTCCAATCCCCTCCCCAAAGGCCGCATTGGAGCCCATGAGGTCTCAGGAAAGCCTTATGTCTGCACTACAGCTGGTGACAAATTCCGTAGAGATTTCATGTTGCCTGTCACCTTCTATTCTCCAGTTGTGATATTGTTTTTCTCACACTAAGTAAACATTTTGTGAAGAAACAGAGCACAGTGAAATGTTGTGTGAAAAATACAGACAACGAACAGAGCATACTTTGTGTCGACCCCTTCAGGGAAAAGGATGAACATGTTGGTATTTAATATGAATAATATCAGATAAAGATGAAACTTGAGATTTGATTCCCTGGACCAAAAACAAACAACAACAAACTCCTGAAACTTGAGATTCAAATGTAACATCACAAAGTCACTTAGTAATAAAAATCTTTTAATATTAGTAACATAAGAAATCTATTTAAAGTATTGGTTTAACAAATAAAACGCAATATTTTATGGCAAAATTTAACAGAAAAGAATGCACAAATGAGCCGGACGTGGTGGCTCACGCCTGTAATCCCAGCACTCGGGAGGCTGAGGCAGGAGGATTGGTGTGAGTTCGAGACCAGCCTGGGCTACAAAAGTGAGCTCAGGACCAGCCTCAACTGCATAGCGAGACCCTGTCTCAAAAAGACAAAAAAATAAAAAATAAAAAAAATAAGAATGCACAAATGCATAGAAATGTCTAGGCCAAGTAAATCACCACGTAAAAATGTCCACAGTGATGGTGTTCTTCTCCTACCTTATGTTAGAAAGTGATGAGCATTAGCTACAATCTCTCTAAAGTTTCCTATTCTGCATGTTATGGGCAAATACTTTAGCAAGTGATGCCAGTGTAATGGACGCTGATGGAACGAGGTGACGGAAAATTCTTTATGGCATGTTGAGAAGTTATATGAACCTCTTTTTTGATTAGAAGTTGCATTCTCCACGAGGGTTATATCACCC
Source organism: Myocastor coypus (assembly GCA_004027025.1). Lineage (NCBI taxonomy): Eukaryota > Metazoa > Chordata > Mammalia > Rodentia > Myocastoridae > Myocastor > Myocastor coypus. The sequence goes on along the minus strand of PVJA010021386.1, from coordinate 15,324 downwards.
CCAAATGGATTGAGGCATAGTGTCACAAAAGTGGCAAAATGAAATATAGGGAAGAAATAGAAATCCAGGCCCAAGGGCACATGCCCGTATTCTTAGCATTTAGGGAGACAGAGGTGGTATTACTCTGATTTGAGTTTTAATTGGACAAATTAATGTCACTCTTCCAATAAAAAATGAAAAGAGCTGATAATGTAGCTCAGTGGTAGAATGTGCATGGGTTTGATGTCCAGTGCCACATAAAAGAAAGAGTGAATGACAAAAAAAGATACACTGGCAACACAATAACATTGGCACATGACTTAAAAACAATTATTGATGTGATAATTATCTTTAAGTTATGTACGGTTGCTTCATTGTCATAAAAAAGAGATTTTCTATCATCTTAATTTTTTATCACCAGAAAATATACCTGGTCTCAGGAAAAAAAACTGCACATACTAAGTGATATTTTTCATTTCTTCACGTGATTGGATAGTTGAGATGGGAATGATAACTGTTATTGTTTACTTGAAATTATTTTAGGAAAAAATTTGCAGTAAATATTTCATAGCTTGCCGGGCGTGGTGGCGCATGCCTGTAATCCTAGCACTCAGGAGGCTGAGGCAGGAGGATTGGTGCGAGTTCGAGACCAGACTGGGCTACAAAAGTGAGCTCAGGACCAGCCTCAACTGCATAGCGAGACCCTGTCTCAAAAAGACAAAAAAAAAAAATATTTCATAGCTACCGTATGTGAGTGTAAATAGTGGCAAAATGTCCTGTACAAAAGCCCTCAAAGTATGAAGAACTTTAATGTGAACTAAAACCATGACAGGATAGAATAACTCCTTCATTAAAGGTATTCGTAGTGTGCTTTAGGAGTTGCCAGCGAACACTCCTGCGTACTCTGCTGCTTTTCAAGGAGAAGTTGCTAGGGTTTGGCAGTAATCTGAAGATTTCATAATACAATCAAGCAGGCACATGACAGAAGATTTAATTTGCAAAGCAATTCACTTATATGCGTGGCTTAGAACACATTTGTCCACAAGAGCATGACAGGACTAAAGAAGGTGAAAACAACAGAAACAGCAGGAGTTGTAAGAGAAAATGACATGGCAACTCCTGATCTTCCATTATTGCACAAAGTGGAAACACACACACTAAAGTTGTGGTACTGAATTATCAAGTAGCAAGAAGCACAGGACAAAATAACGACATGGAGTAAGTCATCCAAGGTTTTCATTTCTGCAGCAAGACCAGCACTGAAGGGAATATTTGAAAGAGGAAAATGCAGCCTTATTTTAGAGTTATGTAGCTACATTTTATGAACATTGAGCATTGTTTGTGCTGTAAACTCTATAACAGCCCTTCTTCTAAGACATCAAAGCAATCATTTTGGAATATCTGCCATTATACGTCAAAGAAGTATATGACAATTTTTAGAACAGGAAACCATAGTTTCTTCCTCATGTGTATTTTATAATTACCTTGAGTTTATTTACATTGTGTCATTACCAGATATTTAGCTAATGTTCTAACATCTTATAATGGCTTGTAAAGTTTGACGTCCTTTTTATTTACACTACATAACAACCAATTAATGAAACATTTTATTTCTATTTGCTTCTATATTTCAATTTCCTTTCCATGTTGCCATCCCTGCCCCTCTTTCTACCTCTTATATTGCCTCCTAAACAACTTACACACTGTGTTCTCTTTTGGTGACTCTTCCTTCATCACAGCATAGCTTTGCACAAAAGTTGGCACTTAATTGTATATCATGAATGGAAAGTACGGCATTCAAATGTGAGAAGAATTGGAGATAATTTTGGAGGCCTTAGACGAAGTTCTAAGGAGTCATACCAGGGAAGGTGCTTCCGATCAGGGCAGGTGTGTGTTCAGTGCTGACATATTCCAGCATAGCTGAGGAGGCAAGGGCTAGACGTAGACCCCCAGGCGATGTATCCATCACCCCCCATCTTAGCTGCTTTTCTCTCCTTGCTGAGACAAAATACCTGACACCCAAGACTAAGCCAGAAAAGCTTTATACTAGTTCACAGTTTGCGGAAGTTTCAGTCCATACTCATCGGCTCTAGGGCAGGGGAACATAGAACATGAGCAACAGTTTAAGGTGGCAGAAGACAACAAAAGCAATGAGAGCCAAGGGGAGGGAGCAAGCCTCTTATCCGTTCTCATCCTGTAAGAAGGCTAGGCCTCCTCCAGTTGTATAGCGCTAACGCCGTCTCCATATCCTCTTCTTGCACAGACTCAGGACGTTTACAAAGTAAGGACTCTGCCCCCTGCTATTAGTTTAAGCTTCTGAACTTCTTGAGTTCACACGAAAAGCCACATCCCAGCAGTTAGGACACATCCTCCATACTGCCTCATGTAGAACTGCTGAGTTAGTTGAGGTGCTAGATTTGTCAAGTGGACACATATGTCAGCCTTTACGCCTACCCAGATACTTGGACACCTAGAGAATGTTCCACCAATCTTGAGGGTAAACCCCAGAGCCAGTCAAGTTGAATCGCCACTCTCCCTGCCATACCTTACTCCTTTTCAACTTTATTACCCAAACACGTTTATTTAAACCAGATTTAATTTTCAAATAAAGACAATTGTAAAACCATAGTTCTACCTAACAGAATTCACGATAAAGGGAAATTCCATAATGGTTTTCCCTAAATCGCAGAAGTCCAAGTCCAAAAACTCTGAGCTGTCAAGAACACTTTTAGCAGAAAACTTCTTTCTCAAAAAAAGTTACATAACTCCAAACTGCTATGATACAGTGTGAGCCTACCCACTGTAGAAGGGAAAGCAATCTAATGGAAGATTGGAAACCATCAAAGAAAATATTAAATCCTGTAGCTCTGTATCTGAAATCCAGAGCGTACAATGGTAGAATGTAAGTTCTAAAATACTTGTGAAGCCTCCTGACTAGAGTGTCACGGACCTTTCTCTTGCGCTGTTTCCATTCTTTATCCACAGCCTTTCTCAGAAGTTCTTCCTTACCTTTGGCCTCTCAGACTCACTCGCATGTCCGCTGTCCCTTTGGCTTCCTTGCTGTGACCTCATTCCCCACCTGGTCAGGGTCTGCCCCCAGACCCGCCGCTCGTTCCCTCCGTGTTTGTCCCCTCCCTCACAGCTCTTTCATTCTGCATACCCACAAAGTCGGCGTCGGGTGGGTAATGGCGCCCTCTACTGTTGAAACAGAAGGGAGGCGCCCTTGGCGCATGCTCAGAGGCACCTGCCTTGTCCTGGGCAATACATCAACACTGGGAAATTAGTTCCCTTGTGGGGAGTTAGGTTTTAGTTCAGGGACTCTTCCTCCAAAGAAATTTTGGTATGTTTGTCATTTCAGACTTGAAATGAACGGTGTATTGTTATTCCTCAGATCACCAAGGGATCTTTCTTTATGTCCCTCTTACAGACCAGTTGGTTTACTTTTGGTGAAACTACTCCCTTTATCAGCCATCTATTTTTTGGCCCCAACTTCATACCTAATTTCTCCTAGGCTAAATTTAAGATTTTAATTATTTCCTGCATTACTTTTGCCTCCCAATTCTCACAATACACCTGGCTCAAAAGAATAATCAGTACTCAGGCCACAGCCTGAACAGTACACTGTCTTTTACATTTCCTGACATTAATTAGCAGACTGCCTTTAGTCCCAGCTTCACAAAATCTAGGATTCTGGGAACATATAACTGCCAGATGTGTCTCCTATGACTTCAGGTTCTCCTGTTGCCAAATCATGGGTCCCAGTTGAATGTGTTGAGTCTGGCCTTTATTTTCTGCATTCCTATCAGGATTCTGTTAGTCTGAGCTCTGACCAAAATCACCCATCATATTCTACTTTACTATTCTAAGGCACCGCTAGGGTAGTTTAGAAAGGCTTCAAAACCTTTCTAAAGTCTGTCTGCAAACCATCTAAAGGCTTATAAAACTGTATACAACATACGGTTGTGTACAGTCAGAGCAGTGGCTCCACTCTTGGTACTAATTTTCTGTATTCAGCTTATGGCAGAGGCACAGTATTCAACATCTACAACTTGAAGGAACTTTTTAAGTTGCTCATAGTTCCAGTCTGTGATTGGCTGGCTCCAAGACTGATACCATATCAGAAGAGCACTGTGAAGTAAGAGTGCTTACTTTGTGTTGCTTACGGAGCAGCTTTGAGGAAGAGGGCCTAATGGGGGGGGGGAGTGAACAGTACGTGGACCCCAGGGGATCGCCTCCATGATTGTCTTAGTTGCTTTTTACTCTTTGCTGGGATAAATACCCGACACTCAAAATGAAGGAAGGAAAGATTTATTTAGCTCACAGTTACTGGAGGTTTCAGTCCATATGTGGCTAGCCCAACGCTGAGTGGAACAGGGCAGAGAGTATCCAGTTCATGGCGGCGGAACAGCAACAGTCACGACACAGACAATCGATCAACCAGGGCAGCAGACAGCAGCAGCTTCACAGCAGCAGAGCAACAGTGCTAGTCTCTCTTATATTACATTCAGGCTCTCCACCTTAGGCTATACCCATAATCCCAGAAGTACTTAAAACACATAATCCCAGGGATCTTGGATCAAGTCTCAAACTCTAGATCAGTACTAAAACACGGAATCCCAGTGACTCATGCATGAGTCAAGTCTCAACCTATAGAAGTCCCTGCCCCATGACTGCATGGGGCTTTGGGGTGACAACTAGACAGAAACCATAACAGTATTGTACCCAGACACCGGGAGGTGCATGTTCTAACACTCTCTAGACCTGATTCCAAAGTCAATCTTTGACATTTTATTGTAACCTATATAAAAATTCTGTGACAGTGTAATGTGCTTCAATATAACTTCTTTCTGATTTCTTTCATTCTGAGAAGATGCTCCTTTGCATCATCTCTTGTTATGTGATTTACATTCACTGATGAATTGAAATTACAGAATCAGCTAAATGCTTCGGCTTGGTTATGCCATTTATTTCACCCCATCTCTTATTTAACTCTTATGTTCTATTGGCATGTGTTCCCCATTGGTCCTTTCCAAGTAAAGCCAAATGGAGTGGAGGTGCACAGAATTTAAGACGTAGAATACCTAGAAAACAAGCAAAAAAAAAAAAAAAAAAACACTCCAAATAATAAAAACATAAAAATCCTGGCACATAGTTTGTACTAGAGGGTTTGTTGTTAGATATAAATGCTTAAGAATGGATTTTTAAAAGAAGAAGTATTCCATCCTAGTAGAAGATAAACAAATTGCGTGAGGAGCATTAACTGCCTTTGCTTTTAGTAGATTCAGCCAAACTTTTAAGGGAGACATTTGCTTTTTGGTTAATTAGAAGTCTTTAATTAAAACTTTATTCAACACATATTGACTGAACACCTAAGAAATTAGGTGCTGGAGAGTTATTGATAAACAGTCCCTTTCTCTTGTCCTCTATCTTCTTAAAGGATAGTGTAGAAGATAAGCACATAGCCAGGTGATTACATTGTGCTATGGGGCCAAATTAAGGCAGAGTGCCAGGGAATCTCAGTCAGTGGGTGGATAATTATCTACACTAGCTAGAACCAGCCCACACAAAACACAGAAATATTTATTTAAGTTCTTGAAGACAGTTTATTACAGTTTCTCCACAGCAGAAGGATGGGAATTTCAGAACACTAAAAAAGACATAGCTTTGGAGAAAAATATGAGTAGCTGTCAAATCTTTAACTTGTAGAAGTGCTGTTTGCTGTTGTCTGTGGGTAGAATTTATCTTTTCAGATTAAGAAGGACAGCCTTCAGTAGTTACAACAAGAAAGGGAATGTTTAGTGTGAAATAACTCTTACACTATTTCCAGTATGACCGCAATGATTTTAAGAGCTTCACAATTTATGAACAAGTTATAAACACTCACCCACTGACATGTGCATTTATTTCCCATACCTTGATGAAATTACTTTAAAGCATAACTGAAGGGTATCTCTTTTCTTTTATTTCCAAATGGAATGCATTTTTCAAAACTGACATTTCTCAGGCAAGATATACGAAGCATCTCTCAGTTTGGTAGCATCTGTGATATCATAATGCAAGACTGTCTACTGAATTTATTCATGAATTTAATCTAGTATTAACTGAATTTATATATCAAAACTCATTACATCTTCATTGTCTTTTTCATAGTAACTAAACATTTCTCTTATTCATCATAAAATCATGTCCATTTAATGTATTTTCATTTCTTGCACTAAAAAATGCTGAGGATGAGTAATTTTTGTACATGAGTTCATTCGTTGAGACTTATACCAATGTTCTCAAGGAATTTTGAGAATAACAACGTTAACAGTTTCCAGTTGATTTCCGATATTGGATTTTAAGTGATCTGAAAGAAAATAAAGTATAAGGAAACTCATTAAAATTGTCTAGTTTGCTCTATCAAAGGAGTCTTTCTCAACTTCATATAGAATGGTTTTTTCTACTAGAAATCAAAACCACAATAACAATACACATGAACATTAGCATTAATTGTTTAATGTGACCCAGTGATGTGGCTAATTGTGTGTATTACTCACAGGAAATGGAAAGAAAAATACCTGGTATTATTTTGCAGTGAAGGACAAAAGGCTTAGAGAAATTGGATACTCAAGGCCACTGTGTAGGAATGATCTGTGTTTCCAACCCAGAATTTAAGCCTTTCAGAAATCATGGGTAATGTCTACAATCCTTGGGGTTAAATATTGGAGAGCTTTAATATTTAATGAAAAACGATTCATTCTTGTCATGTTTTAGGGTACTTGACTTCAGGTGTGCTTCTTACTACCTCTCTAAGAAACCTATTTGTCATGCTCAATAGCAAATTTGAAGCATTTATGTATGGAGAGGGAAAAAATTATGCTCATTGTGAGCTATCAATTGCTTCTCTCCTTTTGTACTAATAATGGCAGCCCCTCAGAAAGCTCAGCTCTTGCTAGAAACAAAGCTAACATCTATTTTGCAATTTTTGAGGTTAATAAGTAATATTTCTTAATGAAAAACACATTTCCACTAATAATGTCACTAACTGCATTAATTTGACACACTTCTTCATGTCATCTCCCTATTAGACACCTTTTATGTTTCTCACCTCACAGCGTGAGAGCAGTGCATGACCTCTTCAATTGATGTAAAATAAACAAAGGAAATGTAGACTCAGGCTGCCTCTCTGCCTCACTCTGGACTGCCTGGGCACTGCGTTGCAAGTCACCCCTTTAGAATAGCTATAAAATTTTTCTTACATTTTCAAAATTCTTTGTGTATTGCTGATTTTGTCTGAATAAAAAAAGTAAATTTTCTCTACCTCATGCGAATAGCTGCAAAATCTTTTTAGTTAGAATTAATCTGTCCAAAGACTTTCATATTGAAGAAACACAAATATCAGGCTCTACTTTTATCCTACTATGGCATACACATGCAAATATGCTTTTAAATCTCCAAAAATATTGGTAGCCTCCACATCATGGCTTTTTCCATTTCTGACATGAGAAGTCCCTGTGAGTCCTGGGCTTCCCTTGTGCCTGTGATTCTCCTGCCTCTGTCTCCCAAGTAGCCCAAATTTTTAAGCATATACCCCTTCACTCAGAGTGGGCTTCCACTTATATTGGTGGGGAAATTGTTCAGCTGACCATTCTGGCAAGGAAATGACTAGCAGTATTTAAGAGGAGAGCTTATCTCAGCTTAGAGAAATACGTTTTTGGTTCTTTTTCAGACATTGTGCTAAAACTAGGTGCTCGATAATTACTTCCAAAACTTTTCTCAGGGAATACTCTCATGTATCCTCTGACCTCTTTCTGTGGATATCATTTAATTACCTGTGTAGACTTTTCCTTTGATTTTCATGGTTAAGACTTACCAATTGTATTTCTGACAAATAGCCAAAATTTTATTTGTGAAGATCTTTATTTTTTATTTATTTATTTATTTATTTTTGTCTTTTTGAGACAGGGTCTCTCTGTGCAGTTCAGGCTGGTCTTGAGCTCACTTTTGTAGCCCAGGCTGGTCTCAAACTCACACTGATCCTCCTGCCTCAGCCTCCCAAGTGCTGGGATTACAGGCATGTGCCACCACGCCCAGCTTAACATCTTTATTTTTATTTGATAACAAAGCTGCAGCCAAAATTTCTCAGCAATGAAGCATTGCAAATAATGTGCCACAAATCAGAGCTCACAGAAAGGTGGGCAATCCAGGAAAGAGGATTTTAAAGTCATGGCTGCTGCTGCTTAATCCTCTGTGTGCTATAAGACAAGTGGGCTTTCTTATTAACTATTTTAATTAACTTTTAATTGATTTCTAAAAACATAAATGGTTTTATTATAGCCTCACACCCTGAGTGGCTTGGCTAGATATTAAGCATCAATGTGAAGTTTTTCCCAGCACTGCTGATTGATAGTAAGGGTTTCTATGTTTGATTACCTTAGCAAATTTTATGTGCTCATCTACAGTAACTTTTACACTAAAAACTTCCTAGCTCATTGAGCTCACGCTGCTTTATACTTCTCAAAGAATCATAGTACAGAAAAGGGAAGAAACGGCTTTACATTTCTCATTCTAGTCTTTTTGAACCCGTTAGATGTACCTGTGAGTCCACAGGAGTTTTACAACTTCCAGCACCTATGTCTTTTATTCCACAGAAATCAAATATTCATCTTTTCGTGGATATTTAGTATACTAATAGGTGGTAGATCTATCAGGTCAAAGTGTATGCTTGTGTGTGTGTGTGTGTGTGTGTGTGTGTGTGTGTGTATGCTTCTGTGGTGTATTTTAACTGACTTAAATGAATTTAAAATGAATTATGACAGCTGATTTATGACAGTGCCCATCTAACGTTTACTTTCATCTTACTTACTGAATATTTTTTTCTTTTTTAGAATTTATTTAGTACAGGGTCTACAGGGTCTCACCACACAGAATGGACTTGTAGTGATCCTTCTGTTTTCAGCCTCCCAATCGCTGGGATTAAAGGCATGTACCCCCACACTTGGTCTCTATTGCCATCTCAGTGCACCCTGGGGGTGGGGCTAGCACAGCATGCCAGGGATCAAACCCTGGTCCTTGAGCCTGATGAAGCAGGTACTTGAATCTGCTGAGCTGTCTGGCTAGCCCTGAATATTTTTTTCAATATTCCTCTTAACAAAGTATCTCATGACAAAATGGAAATTTTTCTATATTTGCAAAAGTTGGGGTTAAAATTAGGGACTTTGAGGTGAGACTGTTTCTCTGTAATCACAAGGTAGACTTACTGTAATTATAGAAGCCCTGAAAGGGGAAGAGGGTGACCCAAGTTCCAGCAAAGAGATGACATGGAAAAAGTAAAATGTCTAATGGAAACACTTCAAATGGGTCTTGACCACCAGTGGTGCCCTAAGCAAGGGAGGAAGAATGCTGGCAGGCAGGGGACATCCATGACAGCTGGAAGCTGGGGTTGGCTCTTATGTGGCCGTCGTGGAAGTGGAGATCTCAGTGCTACAACCTTGAGTAATGGAGTACTGACAGTAGCTTGAGTGAGCAAGAAAACTATTTATGCCTTGCGCCTCTAGTCAGAGCAAGCCTTGCTTACACCTATACTTTAGTGAGCTCTCCAGTAAATGCTCAACTGGCAGAGGCTTAAAAAATTAAAATTGATTTCAGGATGCTGATACATTTATGATCATTTTTTTTTTTTTTTAGTAGCCATAGCAAGCACAGTCTTGATTCTACATGGTTCAACTTCATTTTCACTTTAGTGATGGCGCAAATGCCATATCTTCTCAGTAAACATTCTGGCATAAATTTTCTCTATTCCAAGGCTGGCAGTGCACAGTAGGACCCTTGAGGTGCTGAGCAGCAGCACTGAGCTAGCAGTGACTTGGTCCCAGCCCGGGACTAATGCTCTGCAGGGTGTAATGTGTTGCTGGAGGGTGACGTTCTGTGAATTGCATGTTACATGTATTTTTGGCTTGCTATGTCTTAACATGATAGTGGATTTTTCAGGGTATAATCTCATGGTAAGGGAGGGAACATTGGTACAGATAGAATCAGGGATGCCCTGGGGTATAAGTTTAGGCACTGGACACATGCAGGGCATGTGACCCCATGGTCCTCCATAGCTGCAGCTCCCGTGCACAGCATGGTGCGTGTTGGTTACATTAAAGCTTTCTATCATACTGAAGCCTCAGCTACTTGGAAAAGTAAAAATGACAGGCAGGGCTGGGGAGATGGCTCTGTGATCTAAGCTCCTGCCTGGCAAGCACAAGGAGCCAGTTTGAATCTGGGGTACCACATACCATGCCAGTCTGGAAATGCTACATATAGCAAGACCCTGAGCCAAATAAATACATAAATAAATACATAAATACATAAATGATTAAGTTACTAATTGTATAAATGATTTCCTGACTTTAAATATTTCAGTGACAGAAAAAAAAAAAAAAAAAGGAACACTCTAGTATAATAAAGCCTTATGTTATGTTTTTGATATATTTTTTTCAGAAGCGTTACCAGTTTTGTTCCAGAAAATGCTTAGCTGCATTTTTGGTTCTTTTCCACTACAATCACCAGCATAAATGCCTTGTCAATAACGTGTGGGTCAAGATGTAGGCAAAGCCTAACAGTAGAAGGAAACATGTCTACGGAAACTCTTCGATCAGTTGCAGTATTTTTTTTTTTTTTTTTTCTCTTTGGCCTTCTCTTCATCACTTCTCAGGCATATGCCTCCAATGACGTTACCTCGCAAGGGCTTTGGTGTTTGGTCATGTCTAACACAAGTCCTGCTGACAGCTCTGGCATTATGACAGTTAGAAGGAGCACACTGGTGATCAGGACTGTCACGTTTCCATCTGTCTGCCATCTTTCTGTAACCACCCTTGGCATGCTTCGGTGGTCTCTGTGGAGGTGAGGGTGTGACGGCACACATGCTATGGGAATGTCTCGTATGGAACTCCGGCAAGTGTGAACATTAAGACATTGTTACATTCCTCGCTCTGTGGACAGTCAAGGGTCTTGTTTTCCTTCACTTTCTTGCTGATAGTTTGGGACAAAATTGTATAACTTTGTATGGTTTCCTAGATTTCTTAAGGTACTTCTTATTTTGTATTTAGTGCAGGGTCCACAGGGTCTCAATACACATCTCAGACTCACCGTGATCCTCCTGTTTTCAGCCTCCCCAGAGCTGGGATGAAAGGCTTGTGCCACCAAATCCTGTCTCAATAGCTTTCTCAGACTGCCCCAGGGACAGCGCTGCCACAGTTTATGGTTCATGGGGTCGAACTCCAGGCCCTGCATGTACATAAGCAGGCGTTTTAATCTCCTGAACTATATGGTTGGTTCTCTCTTAAGGGTTTTTGAACAATAAATATTTCATGGGATATTTGATAGTGTAAAACTGTCATTTGTAACACAAATTATAGCAATCCAATACAGGACTATTTGCTCCACATTTACTCATCTTCCATGCACTTATTAATATAACCTATTATTCTCAGCCAGTATAGATTTGCAATAACACCAATTTTGATGCCATTTGGATTTGTGTTCTAATATTGGGAAATAATTTAAGGGACTGGCCCGATAGCTCAGTAGACTAAAGTGCCTGCAGAGGCAGAGCACAGCAGCCAGGGTTTGATCTCTGCATGCTGAGATAGTGATTGAGACTGGGTGTGGTGGCGTGCACCTGTGATCCCAGTGCGTGGGAGGCTGAAAACAGGAGAATCACAAGGAGTCTGATCTATCTAGTGAGGCCCTGAACACCCTGTCCTGATTTTTTTTTTCAGAAAAAAAGAAATAATTTCAGCATTATTATAGTTTTATTTCCATTTGAGTTCAAATTTTAGTTCTACACGTTCACTTAACCAAATATTCATGAGTTCTCCTATTGTTATTAAATAATTTTATATGTGTGCTAGGGCTTGGTATTTATTTCTTGTAGAAACAGGCAAGAAAATGTAGTTCTGTAGGTCTTCATTTTTTCATTTTCAAGATGGTACAAATGATATTTAGACACTGGGAATATTGTAAAGATTAAATAAGGTTATATACATAGCACTTGAAAACTATGAAAATATATAAATATGGAATATGAATATGAAAATACATAAAGTGCTTGAACAAGAAACAACTGCATAATAAGTTATGTTAATTAAAAACTAAAGATGTTTTTCTAATTTTACATTCATAAATCTATTAAAGAAACAATCCCTAACAATTAGTACTTTGTATCTACCACTTGGACACAGTATTGTTCATAAAAAGGCACAAGTTATGGTCACTTAGGATGAGCATACAGATGTATGCAATATAGAAATTATAAGTTTGGCTTACTTTGGATGTAATTACAGTGCATTTTTAACTTTAACCTTTGCATTGATTCTTCATTATCTTCTTGAATCTTTCCTGAGGGCAAAAAATGTTATTACATTAGAGAGATGTCCTGACTTGTGTGCAGGAGGTTGGGAGCTCTTATGTGAATCCCGTTGTGTTTTTACTGCATTCAGGCCACAGACCCTGACGCTGGAATCAATGGTCAAGTGCACTACAGCTTGGGTAACTTCAATAATCTGTTCCGTATAACCTCCAACGGGAGCATCTACACTGCCGTGAAGCTGAACCGGGAGGTGAGGGACTACTATGAGCTCATTGTGGTGGCCACGGATGGGGCCATCCACCCCCGGCATTCCACTCTGACACTGGCCATTAAGGTCTTGGACATTGATGACAACAGCCCTGTGTTCACCAATTCAACGTACACTGTAGTTGTTGAAGAGAATCTGCCAGCTGGGACCACTTTCCTTCAAATAGAGGTATGTGAGAGAGGAGGAATTCCATCAGTTCTATAATACTTGTCATTAGAAGAGGGGTGCCAGATTAGTGACAAAAATGTCGTGTGTGGAGATAACTTTTAATTTCAGATAAAGAATAAGTATTAGTATGTCTGACATAGTGTGTGTTCTATTTTATGTAACAACGTCACTTTAGGGGAATTCCACATAATTAAAAATTGCACATTTGAGGGCTGGCAGTGTAGCTGAGCAGATTAAGTGCTTGCTTAGGGAAGAGCAGGGTCCAGGTTTCAGTTCTTGGCCCCACCTGCCATGCCAGCCCTGCTCTCAGGCGCGCTGAGTGGGTGCTGGAGTCGGGGCACAGTGGTGTGCGCCTGTAATCCCAGCGCTTGGGAGGTAGAAGCAGGAAGATCATTATGAGTCAGTAGTGAGACCCTGTACAAAAAAAAAAAAGAAAGAAAGAAATAAAGAAAGAAAAGAAAAAAAGACAAAAAAATGCACATTTGTGAGACTGAAAAAAGTTTTTTGCTTCCTTTAATTTATGATGTAAGAATTTTTTTTACTGTATGAGAGCAAAGAATTCATTAAAGAAAATTTTAGTTGTCTCAAAAGTAATCAGTATTAAAATTTTGTATGTATTTGCACATATCCCTCTGCTTACACAAATGGCAAATACATATTTTCACATTAAACATGCATGTGCATAGGTACTGTATACATAACACAAGTGTGTATATTCATATGTGCACATGTATATGCATGCATGTGTTTTTCCTACATTTTGTGGACACTGTTATACACATCATTCTGAAATGTTTTTCACTTTTATTTATCAAAGGTGTTTTTCTGGGTTTTAATTATCTAACTCCTTGGCTGGACTATTACAAGAAAGTTTGAACATTTTGGGTTGGTAGTCCAGGTTAATATATAAATCTCCATTTTTGTCGACCAGCACATTGAATGCTGGCACAAAAGTTGTATAGTATTTTGAAGAACAAAAGCCCTGCATGTGTGGAAGCAGATGGTTATATTGGGAATTAAAATGGATAGCTGCAGTAAGAGAGGTATAGGTGTCTGTTTGCGTTCTTGTGTTTTATTTCCTTCACCGGAGGTGCCCTCGTCAGTCTGTTTCCTAAAGAGAATGGCAGCGAGTCAGCGAAAGGTACTTCTGAACTGTCCACTAAGGGGCTGGTCAGATGTACTAAGCACAGGGCAGATACAGATGATTTAAGGGAGTGGAAAATCCCTGCCTCCAGCATTGCATGGGAGGGCAAAGTTTGAGAGACTAAGTGTCCAGAAGAATGCCACAGTCCTCCTCACGACGTCAGGGAGGGTGGAGGTGCTTAACCTTGACTCTCTCCAAAGCCCATGTGCTGACAGCGTGGTCTGTGGCCCGTGGCCCGTGGCCCTTCCTTTCTCTGTCTCTCAAGTGCCACAGTGTGAGCAGAGCAGACCAAGGCAACAGAGCCACGTGACCACAGGCTGAACTGACAAGCGAAACCCATGCTTCGTCTTGATTATCTCAGGTGTTTTGTCATGGCCGACTAGTCAGTTGGTTAAAATTTGGACAAAAAGTCAAGAGGAGCTTAGATAAGACAATGACAGACCACGATCTATGCTTTAAAGGTCTTTTCCTAGGTGTGATGAGGATATTCCAGTCTCAGACATGCTTGCCTTGATACATGTAAATTCAACACACTCACCTCTGCGAGTTCTGTTCTTGCATTGTATTTTATTTCCTCCACCGGAGGTATCTGCCTGAGTGAAGTGACATCTGCTCACATCACTCCTGTCCTTTCCTCCAGCTTCTAATCTACAGTATGTTTTGGATGTTGTACCCCTTTTCCTTCTGCTTGGTTCTTGTGCTGTCACTCTGTAGGCCATTACCTAGGATACAGAAGTGATGTCTTGATTCCTCTTGGTTCCTACCAGTGGGACTTGTACATGACAGTTGTTCAAAATATGTCAGCTGTAAGAACGGAGGTGCAGGTTGCTATCTGGGAAAGTACAGGAGGTCCTGTGGGAGAAGAATTGGTATTTAACATTTCTTAGGATTTTTTTTTTAATAGTCTTTTAGCACTTTGTTGGTTGGACTCATTCAGTAATTACTAGTGTTTGATATATTTCCATGATTATTGATTAACAGCAAATAAGTATTTATTTATTTTTGTCTTTTTAAGACAGGGTCTCACTATGCAGCTGAGGCTGGCCTTGAGCTCACTTTTGTAGCCCAGCTGGTCTGGAACTCACACCAATCCTCCAGCCTCAGCCTCCCAAGTGCTGGGATTACAGGCATGCGCCACCACACCCAGCCTGTAGCAGCAAATAATTACTTATGATAGGATGCATTTTGTAGTGTGGAGTGATTCATTTATTTTCATTTTGATCTGTCAAGTAAAGTAAATAATAATAAAATCAACAATGAAAAATCCCGTGGCATTTTTCTTTGTCTGTGTTTTAGTGCCTCTGACCTAACCCTCCCCTCCTGTCCCCTCCGCTCCCCTCCCCTCCTGTCCCTTCCCCTCCCCTTGCCTCCACTCCCCTCCTCTCTTCCCCTCCCCTCTCTTCCCCTCCCCTTCCCTCCGCTCTC
>PVJA010021385.1:8602-35781 GCA_004027025.1 Myocastor coypus | reverse complement strand
AATATCCTATAACTCAGTGGTTTCCCAATTTTTCTGTTCAAGGAGATTAAGGGACCACAGAGGAAAGGCACTGAAGATACATAGTGTGCCTAAGGAGAGTCTCCTAGAGAGAGAACATTCTCTCAGACTTTCACAGAGAGCAAACTGGTCAAGCAATGGCTGTGACTCATCTAGATGGCTGATGCTGACAACAGTTCTACAAAGCACTGTACAGGGTTCCAAAGTAAATCCTGAGGGGATTTGACTGACCTTGGGAGATACAAAAGCTACATGTTTTGTTATACAGGTCTTGCTTTAACTTGCTCTTAACCACCCAGCAGAAAAGTTTAAACATGACACACAAAATGTAAAGGCAGATTAGTATGCTGAGCTGTAAAAGGCTCTAATCAACAGCTTCCAACATTGCTGGTTTCACCAGTAACCCACTGCAATTATGGAACATTTGACTCTCTATAGAGCTACCTTCTCTTACATCAAAGAGAAGAAATCTATTGTTCCAATAACCATTAGAAAATTTACCATGTCTACGCCCTGTACTCTGTATAACTACAATGAGGAAAACCATATGCATTGTATCAATTACTGAGAATGTACTAGTAATGTGTTTTGAAACTGTCACATTGTAATTTCTTATTGAAAGTAAAAAAAAAAAAATCTTCCCACAAACGTTTCTAAGAAGTGAATCTATGGGAAAATCTGAAGGATTCTTCTTCCCCATCTTCTGAACTTCATGCATCATCTAGCAGTAAGATTTTATTTATTTATTTATTTATTTATTTATTTATTTTTAAGATTTTCTTTTTAATGATGGCCACGTTCTGCCATTATAATCATCACGGATATAACCAAAAAAACTACATTCCTTGGGAGAGTCAAAGAATGTTATTTAACGTTTGCTCACACAGCTCAAAGGAACTCCTTTTTACTGCCCAGAGAAATGTACACATTGCCGTTGCTAGGGCAGTACAACTTCAAATAGTCTACCTTGCAATTCCCATTAGGACACATGCTGGGAGAAACGCTGTTGAGCATCACAGCCCAGGCCTGGAGATTCTCCTGCTTTCAGCTAAAACCCAGTGGGGATAGCTCTACCCATGTGCCATCGAGCCCCGCCCATGATACAGTTGATTGGACCAGGAGTAAATACCTAACCCTAACTGAGCCAATCAGATTCTGCTTATCCTGGGACTCTGGAGCTGATATCATTGAAGACAGTCTCTGCCTGGCCCTTGATCACAGGCAAACTCAAAATTTGTGGACCGTTAGAGCTGAAATTCAAAGAGAAGGAAGAGGAAAGCTCTCATGTAAAGAGAAATAGGAACCAGAAAAAGTTCTTCATGGATGGATTTGAGATGTGGGGGCCCTGCTCCCAGGGGACCCGAGAGGCTCTGGAAAATACTCCTCCCTCCCACCATAGCCATTTGCGAGTGGGGTTCTCTTGACTCCAGAGTCTTTGATTAAAAGATCATGGGTCCCTTGGATGGGCTCAGAAGGGGTTCCCGCCTCAGCAGCCACCGTGGAGAAAAGGTAGGGGCCATAACAGCAAAACTTGGCTGTCCTCCAGGGCCCCTGGGTGCAAACCTCCGCTGTCCCTCACCCCTGGCTGGCCATCTTCCGCTGGCTGAGGAAGTTGAAGGACTTCCGGCTCTCTACCATCTTCCGGAACTGCTGCCTGAGCTTGCAGAGCTCAGCTTCGGCCAGCTGCTCCTTGATCTTTTCTGAAGCTTCTGGAGGGGGCTCCTCCGACTCTTTCCTCCTGTACTTCTTCGACTGGGGGAGACAGCAGAGAGCTAGGGATCAGAAGAAGCTACATGGTGGCAGAGGGCTGAGGGCGGCTTGGGCGGGACCAGAGGTGGAAGCCCATCCCTGGTGATGTCAGACACTGGTCTGTTACACAGCAGTCCTCTCACTGTTGCATCTGAAGAGGGGCCTGGCCACCATGTGGGGAAAGGGGCGTTCTCTAGGTGTCTGGGTTCCAACATTTGCTCTGCCCTCTTGCACGAGACACCACTGAACCTCTCTGAGCCTCCAGCCTCCCATCTCTAAAGTGGGCACACATAGATATGTGGTGGGGATCAGGTGAGCTGATACACAGGAGGAAACAAGAACCGCTTCTGACTGTCCTCAGAGGCTGTCACCTACCGCAGGCATCTTGGAAGAGTGGAGCTCGTCCTCTGCTCAGGGAGGGCACCTCTCTCTTCACAATGTCCTCACCTCAGTGGCAAAAAGAAGAGGATTATGAGCCTGGCTGCACCTCCCCCACCCTCACTGTCGCGTCCCTCCACCCACAGCTTGGCACATGATAAGGACATGGCAGATGGTGGCCCGGGTGTGGGGAGAGCCCCCCAAAGTAGTGTTTGCCTGGAACTTGTTCCTCTCACAATTTATTATTACGAGCTGGGCAGATGGCTCCACGTGTCACTTACCCTTCGGCTCCTGCATTCCCAAAGGAGAGGGGGCAACATGGCATTGGGGTGTTGTGCCCCCTGATGGTTAAAGTGAAATGTGCCCTACCTCAGCTGCAGCTGTGGGTGGAACCCTGGCCCTGTCTTGGAGCAGCAGCCAGCAGCACTGAGAGACAATCTGTCAGGTCCTGTCAACCACAGGTATGCAGGAGGGCAGAATATTAGCCCCAGGAGACCTTAGGGGCCATGAGGCCCACTGTGCCTACCCCACCTTCAGGTCCAGACTACAGGGTCTGGGTTTCTAAAGCAGAATCCCCTGAAGGTCTTGCTAGGTAGAGATCTCAGCTCAGAGTCAACCTTAGCCAAGTCATTTGGTCTCATCTGGTAACTGGGGCAAATTCTAGAAGCCACCTGGCTGGCCATTCCTTGTGTGAAAAGCACTGTCTTTTGCGTAATGACGGTTCAGCACACAGTGGCTGGTGTGACACGGATCATCTCATAAGGCCCAGGCCCTGTGGAGCTTAACGTTTCTGAGGTTTGAGGGCATCTAGCATTCTCTCACTTCCTGGTAGGAATGGCCCCAGTTTCTTGTTGGAAGCTGTCTTCCCGCACCATAAACTCCCCCCACTTACTGAACCCAAGATTTCTGTCTTTTCTTTTCTTTTTCCTTTCTTCTTCTTCTTCTTCTTCTTCTTCTTCTTCTTCTTCTTCTTCTTCTTCTTCTTCTTCTTCTTCTTCTTCTCCTCTTCCTCCTCCTCCTCCTTTTTTGGACAGGGTCTCGCTTTGTAGTTCAGGGTAACCTTGAACTTGTTATGTGGCCAATACCTCATACTCATGGAGATACTCCTGCCTCAGCCTTTCAAGTGCTCAGGTCACAGACCTGCGCCACCACACCTAGCCAAACACAAGAGTTGTAAATGAAGCTATGTTCCGTGACCTTTTCTCTCATTCATTCACTTATTTTTGGAGACAGGGTCTGACTATGTAGCTCAGGCTGACCTCAAACTCCAGAGGATCCTTCAGCCTCAGCCTTCTAAGTGCTGAGATTGAGGTGTGCACCACCACACCCAGCTTTTTTTTTTTTTTTTTTAACTTTGAGATAGGGTTGGGCTAAATTCTCCAGTCAGTCAGTACTTGAATTTCAGTGCTGCTGCCTCAGCCTCCCAAAGCTCATTTTGTTTCTGCCCAGCAGCTGACTCCACCCCACTAGTTTCTCGGTGAGAGCGTGCTACTCTGGATGGGCCAATCAGGGTGCCAGATCCCTGCCTAATTTGCATAACCCAGCCCCTAATCTGGGGTTCTTTCAGGAATGCCGCCTTGCCCTATCTAGTCCAAGCAATCCAGCCAGAATTCCAGCTTGGACCTTGGGAAGAGGGACTTTTGCTTCCTGCTCTCCTTGAACATAGGTGACAGGGGTTCAGGAGTGACTGAAAACAGTCTTGTCTCTGCAGGGACTCAAAAATAAAGCTTATATGTTGCAAGAAAAATCTTGAAAATGTTTAAACTGGATTTAGCCAAGCATGAAGCTACTGCTGTGATATAATGAGAGCTACACAGTGATATAATGAGAAAGTTGCCTCAAAAGAGATGAATTTTAAGAGAGAGAGAGAAAGGGATGAGTTTTAATTTGGGTTTGGAAGGATGAATAGGAGTTCACCAAGCAGATGAGAACCAGAGGAAAAATGTTTGGACAGAAAGAACAACCTGGGCACTGTTAAGCAAAAATTCTCACTAGTCAGTGGGAGCGGACAGCAAGTGTGGCATCTTAGACCGTGACTTAAAAATGGATGTGACATTTCCAGCCACACTTCCCCTGATGACACTTGCGAGAGCCTGAGCCATAAAACAGGTTCCCACCTCAACTCCTGAAAGAAGTCACCTGCCAGCTGTGGACACCCTCATCGGGCTGTTGTATAAATGCAAATCACTTCCGTTCTCTTATGCTAAGGAGATGTGGGGACCTGGTGCAGCGCTCATAGCTTTCCTAACATAATTCTCCTTCCTTACATAATTCGGCTCCTCCAATACCTCCCCACCTACTCACCGATGATGAATTATGATTGGTTCCGACTAACCTCAGGAACGCCATTTCTCTTTGTCAATGATTGGTCAAAGGGTGGGCACATGACCTAACTCGTAATGTGTTCCCCTTTTAGGTGCTTCTGGGAATTATTGTGAAAGTTGGTGCTGTGGCAACCATCGCATAACCACGAGAAGAAATACTGCATACTGAGGAATGCAAAGAGGAAAATGGAAGGAATGCTAGCCTCTATCAAGGGTCTCACTAGGTAGTTCAGCTGGCTTTGGACTCACTGCGTAGCCCCGGCTGGCTTCAAACGTGCGGCAATCCTGTCTCAGCCTCCTGAGTGCTGGGATGACAGGTGTGTGCGCCGTACCCCGCTTGTCACGCTGTTTGAAACATGAATGCCAGTTATGCCCTCCCTCCTGGCTGCAAGCCCCTGTCCACCCTCTTATCTGACTGCTCCTCTCTGACTCCCCACCCTCACTCCCTGTAGCCAGCAGAGCCAGCAGGGACTTGGGTTTGCAATTCCTGGGGCAAATCTAAAGCGTAAGGTACAATGTGTGCAAGAGAAAGTGGTGAGAAGTCGGGGTCCGAGTCAGCGGACGCGGGCAAGTGCCTTTCACTTCTTGTACCCCAGTCAATCCACGGCAGCACCCGCAGTCCTGGGCACTGGGAGGATCCTGGCGGAGTCAGCCTGCTTCCCCGGGCAGAGGTCATCTCTGGCAGTTGGATTTAATTAGCTGCCGGGGGAAGTGTGGTGCTTCCTGCCCTTCTGCACCTTAAGGCCCTATGGCCGCCCAGGAACCCTGGGCCAGGCAGCTCTGCAGGCCTTGGCGATGGAATTAGGCATGCGCTGGGGCCCAGCCAAGCAGGACGTTATGGGAGGAAAATGGAAATCTGATGGGCCTTCTAAAGCTATCTTACACACGGTCACTCTTACACACGGTCACTTATTTGTGATCCACAGTGAGGGACATTGCTATTCCCCGGACTCTGCGCAGCCACGACGCCATCGCTTTTTCCCAGCAGGGGGCGCAGTGGAGCAGCAGGCCAGGAACTTACCCACCGTCTGCTGCGCGAGTCCCGGGCCCGCGCGCAAGTCCCTCGGCGCCGGCAGGACGCTTGGTGCTTCCCAGCCGCGGCTCGAGCGTGGGCGGCCGAGGACCCCCCCCAGAACGCGCGCGTTTGTGACCGCACAGACGGGGCAGCAGTCTCCAAGGAAGGCGCTGCCAGCGCCCTGGAGAAGCACAGGGAAGGTGCGCTCCTATCCGAACCCCAAGACCCCTACCAGGTGGGCCATGCTCTGAGGACCAAGGGGACACTGTAATTTAGTGATACACGGAGCTCTTTCCTCCCCTTGCGGTGACCGCTGCTGAGCATCAGACTGGACCACGGCCCAGTTCTCCCGCGACGCAGAAAAAAAAACCATTCAGTTATTCGTTTGTTTGTTTATTTATTTATTTATTTATTTATTTATTTATTTATTTATTTATTTATTTTTTTGTCTTTTTGAGACAGGGTCTCGCTATGCAGTTGAGGCTGGTCCTGAGCTCACTTTTGTAGCCCAGGCTGGTCTCGAACTCGCACCAATCCTCCTGCCTCAGCCTCCCGAGTGCTGGGATTACAGGCGTGAGCCACCACGTCCGGCTTGTTTATTTATTTATTTATTTCGAGACGGTATCACCCTGTGCAGTCCTGGCTGTCCTTGAACTCACCATGTAGCCCAGGGCCAGGGGCTGGATTCCAACTTGCTGCGCTTCTCCTGCCTGAGCCTCTGGAGGGCTGCTGGAATTACAAGCACGTGTCTATCATTTTTTAAAGACCACACTGAGGGGTGACCCAAGGTCCGGTGTGGCTAGTAGTGAGCAGCTCATTGCGCCACCAGAATTCTGTCCAGTGGCTCTGAAACACAAGCTGGCCACTTCCCCTAGGGCTAGGTCAAGAAATAGCTAAAAGGTAACGGGGTCCTGGTTTTCTAGAACACTCTAACTTCCTGTGATTTTTACTTTCTCCCCACCTTTGAATGACTTGTAACCCAGCCATGCTAAGAGCTCCTTCTCTTTTGTTACCAAATCTCAATACAAGATATACTTTGACTTTGTTTTTCTTTTCTTTTTTTTCTTCAGTTCTGGGGATCAAACTCAGGATCTTTTGATTATCAGGCAGGCACTTACGCTGTTGCGCTATCTCCTCTGCCCTCCTGCCCTTGGTTGTATGCACACTTGTCCTCACTGTGAGTTCTTTCACATAATTTACAATAAACCTGTTTTTTTTTGTTTTGTTTTGTTTTTGTTTTTGTTTTTCTTTTGGTACCCAGGGCCAAGGCTGCATGGCATATGGGGCCGGGGATTGAACTCAGGTCCTTGTGCTTGCCAGATCAGTGCTTATGCCTGTGAGCTATGTCTCTGGCCCCTGTTTCTGTTTTTTGTGAGACAGGGTCTGTCTCTGTAACCAGGCTGGCCTTGAAATCACTATGTAGCTCAGCTAGACTGGCATCAAACTCAAGGCAATTCTCCTGCTTTGGCCTTCCAGTGCTAGGACCGCAGGTCCCACCACGCCCAAGCTGCAAGATGTATTTTTTTTTTTCTTTTGCAAGATGTGTTTTGGAATTTAACCATAGTTTTGGCTTTTCTTCTTCTTCTTTTTCTTTTCTTTTTTTTTTTTTTTAACTTTATTTATTTGTGTTATGGCCAGCTCAGCTGGCCTTGAGAATGGAGCCAATGCAGGATGTGGTGCCAGGGACTGAGCCACAGTCCCTGGTGGTTACCTAAACTTGCCTAAGCAGGCACTTTAGACCACTGAGCTATCTCGCCAGCCCATAGTTTTGGTTTTAGAAAGGTAATCTGGCACACAAGGCAGCATGTTGGTCCCAGTGTTGCTGGCAGCCGTGTTGTAACCATGAGGCAAGTTAGTATGGCAGTATGACAGGATAGGGGTTTAAATCAAATGTGTTTCTGTAAGAGGACAGGAACACACATGCGAAGGGATATAGATTATGGGTGGTCCCATGCCAAATTTTGCCTCCAATGAGGGAACTGAAGCTCGGGGAAGCAAAGAGTGTATGCTGGTTCTGTCTGTAGAGCCCCATGTTATGTCACAACTAAGTGAGCCAGCAGCCCACAGCCTGAGTAGCTCTCCGAACACTGATCTCGACCGCGCCTGATATTTAAAGCACCGTGTTTTCCAGCGCTCCTCCCCGCGCGGGTGACTCACATATTTCAAGTGTCGGAGACGCAAAGATGATTAAGTTGAGTTCAGTTCGAGGACGGTTAAAAATAGGCTTTAGAGGAACCCGCTGCCTCCTCTTTCTTCCTGGGCGCACATCTCCAGGCCCTGGCTCTGGGAAGCGCAGGCTGGCTTAAGGAGAACACGGGCTGCACCGGCAGCTCTGCAACTAACGACAGGGACGTGTGGAAGATGGCGCTGGCCACCAGGTCACCAGCTGGCGGGGGCAGAGCAGCAGAATGGGAGGTGGGGCCGGATGGGAGGCGGGGCCGGATGGGAGGTGGGGCCAGGCTTCGAATGATGGGACAGAGGCTCCCTAGCTCAGACCAGGACACTGAGACCCAAGGGATACTTGGTGACCAGGACCCTCTGAAAATCCTTTGAATGACTTTTAAACCTCTCCAGCACCTGTCACCTCTTCTCCTGACCCCTTCTATGGCCCAGTTCAGGGAACCACCCTCTCCCATCCACCTAGGGCCCATCAGAGTCGGTGTTCCCACCGCTCCCAGGCTCCAGCTCTGCACCTCACACAGTCTCTGCCTTCTCGTCGTCCTTGCTAACCACTGCACCGGGGGTGTACGTTCTCTGAGAGACTGGCTGGTTGGGGGACAGGTACGTGGCTGAGAGTGACCTAATCATACCATAGACAGCTGAGCTAGGTAGAAATATTATAGGCAGTCAGATAGGGCTAGGTTGTCAGACAAGGCCAGGCCCTCGAAGGAGCCAATGTGGAAGAGAACACACTGCAGCTGTGGCTGGAGGTACCTTTGCTAAAGGCCAGGCCTTAAGATAAAGATAGAATGGTTACACCTATATACTTCTTTGAGGGATAAACAATAGAGTATGATGACTATTCTACATAAGCACCAATCACCAGGTTGGGGGACTAGGACCTCCTGACTCATCTCTTCCAGGTCCTTCTTCTTTCCATGTATATTTGTTACACAAGGAGCACAGAGACCATTCAACAGGCTTTTGTGAAACCGACAAGGCACAGGTAGAATACCTGGGTGCAGGCAGGCAGAGAGCGATAAGACCATCTGTGGGGAACAGAGAGAAGCAGGCCCCTTTTATAAGCATGGAGAGGACAGCAGGCAAGGGACATTAGGTGGGAAGGTGTTAATAAACAACCGTGGTTCAAGTTCTCTGGCTGCCCTGCACCTCAGTGGGCAAAGTCCTTGAAGTGTCTAGGGTGAAAGATGTCTGGGGGCCTGCATATGCCCTCTCCTATTTTGTCCCTCTCATGACATCCTGTGCTTTTCAATGACAGCCTCAGTGCTGAGCTGAGTCCCTGCTGAGGACAAGGTCTTTAGTGGCAAGCAGGTTGGGTGCTGGGAGAGTCAGGTCCGATTTGAGCCTTCCAATTTGCTCCCCTATTGGGTCAATACTACCTAAGTGGGTGTCCTTCTAATCTGAGACAACTCTGTAGTCCAGGCTTGCCTTAAACCCTCTCATGTAGCTCAGGCTGGCCTCAAACTCATGGTAGTCCTTCTGCCTCCACCTTTGGAATGCTGGGATTACAGGCCTGGTGTGTGTGTGTGTGTGTGTGTGTGTATTTAATACAGGGTCTCAGTACATAGATTGTACTCATAATGATTCTCCTGTTTTCAGCCTCACAAGCCCTGGGATTGCAGGTATGCACCACCACGCCCAGTCTCAGTCACCATCTCAGCATGCCCTGAGAACAGGCTGACACAGCACACCGAGGATCAAACTCCGGCTGCTGTGCTCTGCCTAAGCAGGTGCTTTAGTCCACTGAGCTAGCTGGCTGGCCCTACAGGGGTGATTTTTATTAGAAGTGAAATCATTTGTTGGTTATGTTTTGGTTCATCCAGAAAATAGTGGGATTTTGAATCATGGCAGGTTTTGACTCTCTTGAGTGTCAGCTTAGCATCCCATAGATGGGGGTTAGTTTTAGATCCTGCGATATAAAACTAACTTTATAAAGCATACTAAATGGCAATTTGGAACCACAGTCATGCCTCCAATATATCTTGGATATTTTAAATGACTTCTATTACCATGCTTCCTAAAAAAAAAAAAACTACTCCCTGATCATTGCCCTGTCAGAATTCTATGCACTCTGAACTTGTGGTGGTCTAGTTTGCCTAATTTTGTTAATGTGCTGTGAGAGATCTTTTTAAAAGTGGATATGTAGTATATATGATATGAACTTGTGAATCAGTGGGACTTAAGTAACACTTTATCACTGGTACTTCATTTTCTTGCAGAAAATTTGTCTTCAAATTTGAAGCTGGAGGGGCCAGGGAGATGAGCACTTGCCCAAGTTCAATTCCTGGTACAAGAAAAAGAAAGAAAGAATCGTGTACAAGCTGGGCATGGTGCTCACCTATAACCCCAGCGTTCCAGAGGGTGAAGCGGGGAGGTCACCATATTCAAGACCAACCTTCAGTGCATAGCACTCTCTAAAAAAATGAATTATGTGCAAAATGAAATGTCTGCACTGATTCTCAACACAATCAGTAACATCTTAAGGGCCAGCGAGATGGCTCAGTGGTCTAAAGTGTCTGCGGAGAAAACTTAAGGCCAGGGCTGTGACCACTCCTTGATCCCTGCGCACGTGCTGTGCACCCCCACCCCAGGGCAGGCTGAGCCAGCCATAACACAAACAAATAAGTGAGGTTTAAGAAAACTAAAATCTTAAACATGGGGAAAAATTGTCATCTTCATTTGTCAACTGTTCATAACTTGAATTTTGTGCCTTTTTTTTTTTTCACATTATTTTTGTTAAAATGATGAAATAGGGCCAGGGAGATAGCTCCATGGCACAAGTTGCTGCCTGGCAAATGTAAGGTCATGAGTTCAAACCCCGGTCCCACAAAAAAAAAAAAAAAAAAGATGAAATTTGAAATATTTAAATTGAGAACATGGGAAGATTATGATGTTCCTTTAATGAGACATCTAATGTTTGCAAGTAAGGTCTTGTATTCCTGTTCTCTATGTGATATACTTGGACTTACTAGTCATTAAATTTACTGGCACTCCTTGCTGGACCTATTTGGATTTGTTAGACAACAGCACCAGGAGAAAGTAATGTAACAGCACTCCCTAGTGGACTTTGATAGGAAATGCTGTAAAAGGCATCTTTTTATGAAATCTAGCTTATATGTAGGAAATATGCATGCCTATCAGTAAATCACAGGACTCCTGCCATTTATTTATTTATTTATTGTGATGCGGGGGATTGAATTCAGGACTCTGCGCTTGCCAGGCAAATGCTTATTCTACTGAGCCATCTCCCCAACCCTCCTTCTTCCATTTACATGACAATAACAGGCTGGCAGTCCTGGCATCCTCAGGACCTGCAGGACAGGTTTCACTGAGACAGACAGGCCCAGTTGCCCTGTGCACTCTGGAGGACTCTCCACTCCTCGCCTGTCCATGCTGAGGGTGACAACTCGCGGGCAGTTCTCAATAACTCGCTGTGAGCATGAGAAGAAAAGATGCCCTTTTTCTGAACTCATTTCTAGTCCTTTCCTGTCACTTCGTACATTTCTTTTGGAGCCACATTTCCACATTAAAGATTAGAGAGGGAGGAGCTCTGAACTATCTCAACCTCTCCCTCCTATTTGACAACAAAGAACCTCTAAATTGAGTCTGTAGAAAATTAGTGTTTGTTGGTGGCGCACGCCTGTAATCCCAGCACTTGGGAGACTAACGTGGGAGGATTGATGTGAGTTTGAGACCAGCCTGGGCTATGAAAGTGAGCTCAAGGCCAACCTGAACTGCATAGAGAGACCCTGTCTCAAAAAGAGAAAAAGAAAATTAGTGTTTGCTAACACCCAAGACAGGAAAATCATCTTAGATGAGGAACATGTACCCATCTCTGGCTCAGATGAGACATGGCAGTTTTGCCTGTCCAGGAGAACACACATGAAAGCCCTATCCCAGCTTAGCGTTGGGCACAGTCTCCCACAGATAGGACACTGAACTCGAGACCTGGTGGAAAGAATGGCCTTCTCTGTTGAGACCAGACGAGCCATTTCCTGAGCACAGTATTTTTTTTTTTAATTTTTTATTTTATTTTATTTTTTATTTTTTCATTTATTTTTTATTTTATTTATTTTATTTTATTTT
Organism: Myocastor coypus; assembly: GCA_004027025.1. Lineage (NCBI taxonomy): Eukaryota > Metazoa > Chordata > Mammalia > Rodentia > Myocastoridae > Myocastor > Myocastor coypus. Next base: position 24,030 of record PVJA010021385.1, on the reverse strand, counting down.
ATTTTTGTTTCAGAACTTTTATTTGTTTACTTACTTATTTTTATGGCCAGCTCAGCCTGCCCTGAGGGCAGGGCTGGCGCAGCATGTGGTGCCAGGGATCAAACTGCAATCCCTGCAGCCGCCCAAGCTTTCCTAAGCAGGTGCTTTAGACCATTGAGCCATCCTGCTGGGCCCCCTGAGCACAGTATTTAAGGGATTGACACACATTCAGTTCAGGGGAGAATCGAGGATCCCCAACATCCTGTATCCTGGTTCTCTCTCTCTCTCTCTCTCTCTCTCTCTCTCTCTCTCTCTCTCTCTCTCCCCTCCCCCCTTCTAGGAGGTCTGGTTTGCATAATTTTTGTGTGTAGTGGAGGGAAGTATTTTTATCAGTGTGAGCGGTGGTTGCTGTTTTAGCCTGTGAGCTTCATAGGTGTGTTGCAGATACTGAGACTGAGACAGAAAGTTTTAGAGTAGATTTTTTTAAGAGTAGACCTTGAGTAAAATTTAGCCTTGTCTTGCTTCTAAAGGAAGATTGCCGAGGTGATTAGGTAGGTAGCCCTAGGGCCTGGGCAGGAGTTTTCCAAGCCATTACTTGAGTCCATCTATCTCTAGAAGTGATCTATTCTGCAGGCTTGGAAGTGCTCCAACAACTTCCAATTTGTCTTTTGATTTTTTTTCCTCTCACAAAATTTGAAAGCAGTGGCTCAGGTCTCTTGATTATTTTATTTTGCTAGTAGTACAGTTTTCCTTTCTTTCTTTCTTTCCTCCTTTCTTTCTTCCTTTCTTTCTTTCTTTCTTTCTTTCTTTCTTTCTTTTTTCCTGGTATTTAGTATAGGGTCTACAGGGTTTCATTATGTAGATCAGAATCAATGATTCTCCTGTTTTTAGCCTCCCAAGCACTGGGATTACAGGTGTGCACCACCACCCCTAGTCTCAGTCACCACCTCAGCGTGCCCTGGAGATGAGGTTGGCACAGTATGCCAGCTGCCGTGCTCTGCCTAAGCAGGTGTTTTAGTCTGCTGAGCTGTCTAGCCGGCCCTACAGGGACAATTTTTATTAGAAATGAAATCATTTGTTGATTATGTTTTGGTTCAACCAGAAAATGCTGGGATATCCTTGCCTTTTTGAGACAGGGTCTCACTATACAGTTCAGACTTGTCTTGAGCTCACTTCCCATAGCCCAGGTTGGTCTCAAACTTGCAATGATCCTCCTGCCTCAGCCTCATGAGGGTGGGAATTCTGGCTCTTTTGTTTTGCTTTGTTTGAATGCTTCTTCCTCAAGCACAACTATCATTGCTGGAATCCATAGGCTTTTGAAAACACATGCTAGGGTGAGGAGCGAGAGTGCCGACCCATCTTCTGGTCCCTGTGCAGGTCACAGCCACCTGCTCTGGAACAGGACACAGTGGCAGATGCCTTGAGAGAATGTAGAGACCAAGGAGGGATGAAAAAGGACGCCTATTTTTTCCCTCTTGTGTTGCAAATGAAGAACTCAACCTTGAATTCTCTTACTCCTTTGCACTGTATTCCTAAGCACTGGAAAATTTTCTTGACCTTCAATTATTGAGAAAGACCTTTTTAATACTTTTCTACACCTGTGGAAGGGCAGTTTACTCCCTAAAAGCAAAATAGAACCCAGAGGGAAGTACTGGTCATGGTAGGATTTCACAATGAGAATTGTCTTTGTTAAGAGAGAGGGGCCGGGCATGGTGGCTCACGCCGGGCATGGTGGCTCACGCCTGTAATCCCAGCACTTGGGAGGCTGAGGCAGGAGGATCGGTGAGAGTTCGAGACCAGCCTGGGCTACAAAAGTGAGCTCAAGGCCAGCCTGAACTGCATACTGAGACCCTGACTCAAAAAGACAAAAAAAAAAAAAAAAAAAGAGAGAGGGAATTTTGCTGGGTGTAGTGGCGCACGCCTGTAATCCCAGCACCTGGGAGGCTGAGGCAGGAGGATCAGTTCCAGTTCCAGACCAGCCTGAGCTACAAAAGTGAGCTCAAGGTCAGCCTGAACTGCATAACGAGACCCTGTCTCAAAAAGACAAAAAGACAAGAGAAAAAAAGAAGGGGGGGAGGGACAGGCAGAATTACCTAATCTTCAGACTACTTTGCATTACAGTATAATCTTCATTTCTGTTCAAAACGTAAATGTGAGCCCCAGGAAAGCCAAATACCTTTGGGCCCTCTGACACAATCAGATTCATCCGCCATCGCTAAGCAGAGATCCCTCCCTTGGCCTTTGGGTCCAAAGCAGGAGGTTTCCAAGGCAACTTTAATCAAACTCACATCTACTATTACTGAATTGGAGGGTAAGGTTTCCAAGGCAACCTTAATCAAAACTTCACCCTTGCTAGGCATAGCGGTGCACACTTGTAATCCTAGCACTGGGGAGGCTGAGGCAGGAGGATTACCAAGAGTTCAAGGACAACCTGAGCTACCTAGTGAGTCCAGGGTTAGCCTGAACTACATAGTGAGACACTGTTTTAAAAAGTAAAACTAGGCTGGGCATGGTGGCGCAAGCCTGTAATCCCAGCCCTTGGAAGGCTGAGGCAGGAGGATCAATGTAAGTTCGAGACCAGCCTGCGCTACAAAAGTGAGCCCAAGATCAGCCTGAAGTGCATAGTGAAACCCTGTCTCAAAAACGCAAAAAAAAAAAAAAAAAAAAACTTAAAAAAAAAAAAGTAAAACTAAACCAAACAAAACTCACTATTTCTCATGGCCCTTAGGCTGTAACTGGGATATCATTCTTTTTACACATTCCTTTTTCTTTTTTTTTTTTTTTTGGTCTTTTTTTGAGACAGGGTCTTGCTATGCAGTTGAGGCTGGCCTTGAGCTCACTTTTGTAGCCCAGGCTGGTCTCGAACTCACACCAATCCTCCTGCCTCAGCCTCCCAAGTGCTGGGATTATAGGCTACACATTCCTTTTTGACAGGACTGGGATTCGAACTCATGACCTTGCACTTCCCAGGCAGACACTTGTGCCACAGAACTATCTCCCCAGCCTCCTACATGTTCCTTTTTAATTATACCTGAAAGCCAATTACTGTCCTGGGGAGAGATACCTTGTTTTAATACTGTAGGAGCTAAGCGTGGTGGTGCACGCCTATAACCCCAGCACTTGGAGGCTGAGGCAAGAGGATCAGTGCGAGTTCGAGACTAGCCTGGGTTACAAAAGTGAGCTCAAGGCTAGCCTGAAATGCATAGTGAACTGCTGTCTCAAAAAGACCAAAAAGGGGCCTGGCGGAATGGCTCAGTGGTCTAAAGTGCCTGCTTGGGAAAGCTTGGGAGGCTTCAGGGACCGTGGTTCGATCCCCGGCACTACATGCTGCGCCAGCCCTGCCCTCGGAGAGGGCTGAACCAGCCATAAAAATGAGTGAATAAACAAACAAAGGTTCTGAAACAAGAAAAAAATAAATAAATAAAATAAAAAATTGGCCAGGCGTGGTGGCGCACACCTGTAATCCCAGCACTCGGGAGGCTGAGGCAGGAGGATCAGTGTGAGTTCGAGACCAGCCTGGGCTACGAAAGTGAGCTCAAGGCCAGCCTCAACTGCATAGCGAGACCCTGTCTCAAAAAGACAAAAAAAAAATAAAATAAAAAATAAAAAATAAAAAAAATAAAAAATTATTTTTAAAAAAAGACCAAAAAAAAAAAAAAATACTGTGGTATGTGTGCACCCAGGTTAGGTACCCTACCTGCCCCTCATGGAGACAGAAGTAAATCCCAAAGTATGGGTAACTAAAGGTAGAATAGGAAAGCAGTAACAGCTGCTCTGGAACAAATACATTTCCAAAATCCTACTTTTTTTTTTTTTTGTACCTTAGGGAAGGGTCTATAGAATGTTCAGGGTCTCACTACTAGATGTTTACAGCCTCCCAAGAGCTGGGATTACAGGAGTGCGCCACTCTGCCCAGTCTCAGTTGCCATCTCAGCAGGCCCCACGGGTGGGGCTGGAAGGCCTGGGGATTGAACCCCCAACCCTGTGCCTGCTTGCAGGTGCTTTAATCCACTGAGCTATTTGGTCAGCCCAAATCCTACTATTTTTCTCCACCGGAGACAACACTGTCTAAGGCCTGAAGTTAAAAAAAAAAAAAAAAAAAAAAGGATTTGTGCCTATAATGAATAATTAAAGGACACGAGGTCTACTCAGACATTGTAATAACCTTGGCAACACCCCAGTCTTGGGAACCCCAACACCCAGTTGGGAGTATAAGATGGTACAGGCCCCTAGAGTGATAAATGAGGCAGTAGTGCCTGTTTACCTAGGGGCACCTGACCCACACACTTTGCTTTCTCAGATGCCAGAAGAAGCCGTTGGCTTTCAGAGTTAGATTTAAAAGATGCCTTCTTTGTATCCTTCACATACAGATTTACAGTTTCATTTTGCCTTTGAAAATCTTCACAGCCAGGCTCCCATCTGCCTTAGACTGTGCTCCCTCAAGGGTTCAGATACAGTCCTCATTTTTTGGACAAGCGCTTTCCCACGGCTTGGCATGTTATACATTTTCCCGTCGCAGTCTTGCAGTGTGCAGGTGATGAGCTCTCTCATGCTCCCTCAGAAGACTCTCTAGCCAGGGCACCCGTGCTCAGCTGAATCTTTTAGCAGGCAGAAGTTATAAGACCTCTCGATCTAAAGAGAAACTTTGTAGTCTTGAGGTAAAATACCTTGGCCTTATTCTACCTAAGGGAACCAAAGTTTGGGAGAAGAGAGAATTAAACCAGTACTTTCCTTCCTACAGTCCAGGACTTTAAAACAGCTGAGGGGATTTCTGGGAATTACAGGCTTTTGTCACCTTTGGATAGCAGGGTATGATGATTGCATGACTCCTTATCAGTTTATAAAAGAAGCCCAAAAGGCCGACGCCCACATTTTAACCTGAGAACCTGATTCCCAAACTGCATTCCAGAACCTTAAATAAGCACTTCTAAATGCCCCAGCACTGAGTTTACCCACAGGACACCATTTGAATCTGTACATCAGTGAACAGCAGGGAATGGCTTTGCAAGTGCTTACTTATGCAGCACCAAGGACCAGCTCAACAGCCTGGGGCGTATGAGTCATGAATTAGACATCATAGCCTGTGCGCCTGAGAGCCGTGGCTGCCCCAGCTCTCCTGGTACCGGAGCCATTCTGGCTGACTTGGGAAAGGTCTCACTGTATTTACACCTGACCATGTGGCAGAACTTCTTTCTTCCTAAGGGACCCTGTGTGTATCAATCAATCAATGGACTTCTTTTCTGCATTTAGGACAGGGTTTACAAGGTCTCCCTACATATATTGGACTCAGTGATTCTCCTGGTTTTAGCCTCCCAAGTGCTGGGATTATAGGCATGTGCCACCATGCCCAGTCTCAATCAATGTCTCAGGGCGTCCCATGGATGGGGCTGGCAGGCAGGCCAGGGGTAGAACCCCAGCCGCTTCACTGTGCCTAAGCAGGTGCTTTAGTCTGCTGAGCAATCAGGCCCCCCTCCAACTTCTTAAATATCAGCCTCTACTTGTATAAGGACCAGCCATCCAAGTAGAGACATGTTTCTCCTTAAGCCCTGCTGCCCTCCTACCAGAAAGGGAGGAAAGACACGACTGCAAGCGAGTAATTCTCTACACAGAGGCTGTCAATAGAAATGGCCCCCGTTGACCCTGATTTGACCCTCTTCTATGATGACAGTTCCTTCCTGGAAAACTGGACAAGAAAAGCAGGTTATAGAGTAGCAACTCCATCAGATGCTTTAAAGTTCCTCATTTGCCCCTGGGACTAATGCGCAGCTAGCAGAACTCATAGCTCTGACCAGGGCTTTACGACTCAGTGAAGGACAGAAAATCAGTTTATACAGATGGTGATTATACGGGGTTAACGCCAACGACAGGACAACTGAGTATATGGGCCCCTATATATTGGGAACAAAGAAATCACCCTTATTCTCGCTGGCCCAATCCTACTAATTATGTGGAATAGGTACCTCCAAGTGACATGGATATGCCATAACTTTACAGGTAAAGACAGGTTTGCGGCACACTGATTTAATTGCCTGAAATTTGATGGGAAGTCTCCAATGGCACTCACTGGTCCTGTGGCCAATCTGTGGTCCTAGCTACCCTCCTCTGGATGGATAGGGAGATGCATGCTGGGATTTGGATGGCCATGAGGCAGGAGGGCCAAAAGATGACCAAATCTGCAAACTTAGCCCATCTCTGAGATCAGTGGTCTAGACATATGTTTCACTGGTGCGGTCATTTGGCTTCTATCTTTGTCCCTTCTCTCGCATTTAGAAGATATTGTGCAACACATGAAGGCCTTGGCTAACTATATTTAATTGGTCTAGCTGGGGAGATAGCTCCATGACACAAATGCCTGCCTGGCAAGTGCAGGGTCATTAGTTTGAACCCCAGTCCCATTAAATAAATAAATAAATATATATATATATATATGCTTAGACAACATCAGGGTCTGTGGTTTGATCCCTGACACCATGTGCTGTACCGCCCCAACCCCAGGGCAGGCTGAGCCAGCCATTAAAAGAAAGACAAAAAAAAAAAAAAAAAAAAAAAAAAAAAAAAAAAAAAACTAGTGAGGCAAACTATCCTCCAAAATCAAATGATGCTAGGCATTCTAACAGCAGCACAAGGGGCTGGGAAGATAGTTCTGTGGCACAAGTGCCTGCCTGGCAAGTACAAAGTCATGAGTTTGAACCCCAGTCCCACCAAAAAAAAAGAAATTTTGTTGGTTGTATTCATAATAATCCTGTTGATCTTACTACTTGGCTGATGCATACTTAACTGTTTCTTTGGCCTTGTCTCCAGACTTAAATCTATCTATCCAAGATGAGAACACCTAGAGTCTATCAGAGGCCTTTCATTTTTATTTATTTGTGAAGGCCTTTTAGATAAACCCTCTGTGGGGTATCCCCTCATGGCATTTAAGGTACCTCTGCAGAAGGCAGAGTACACAGATGGCCAAGTCAGATCAAAATATCCTAGGCCTAGCTGGGTATGGTGGCTAATGTCTGTAATCCCAGTACTTGGGAGGCTGAGGCAGGAGGATCGGTGCAAGTTCGAGACCAGCCTGGTCTACAGAAGTGAGCTTAAGGCCAGCCTGAACTGCATAGTGAGACCCTGTCTCAAAAAGACAAAAAAAAAAAAAGGAAAGAAAGAAAGAAAAAGAAATATCCTAGGGCATCATATAGGGCTAGGCCCTCAAAGGACTCAGGACATAAGATAAGGACACATTACATTTGTGGCTGGAGGTGCATTTGCTAAAGGCCAGGCCTTAACATATAGACAGAATGGCTACACCTACATACCTCCCTGAGGGATAAACAATGACTGATGTTCCACATAGGCATTTGTCACTGGTGTAGGAGACCTGGACCTTCTGATCCATCTCTTCCAATAAAGATCCTTGTTCTTTCCTCGTACACTTGTATGTAACCTGCTTTCCCATTGGATCAACATTCCCTAAGCAACTCTACTTGTAATCTTATTGACTGATCATAGTTTTGCCCCATGTTGTACCTATCTGATGATCTTGTACCCACCTCGTGATTTTTCTCTATAAAACTTTCATTGAGAAGTAAGTAGACAACCCACTTTCTGGGTCCCCTCCTGTCTCTCTCAGGACCTGTCTCGCTTTCAATAAAATTTCCTATCCTTAACCTCTGTTGTTTCTCAGAATTCATTTTTCAGTTTTGGAGAACACGAACTTGGCACATGGCACATCTAGCAGGTCAGGAGTCACAATATTTGCCTACATCATGAGGGAAGGATGTATACAGTTCAAGGTTGGAGGGAGATGCTTTCTACCTCCGTGGATAGGAACAAGGAAGAATGCTGCTGTTGCTATTGCTGGCAGCCTTTCTGTACCCCTGAGGGAAGACAGTGTATGATCAAAAATAATACATGATAAAGGAAAGAACATAGGACTACAGAACAGCAAGCATACCAGACTTGAGCCCCACCTTTTCCTGCACCTCCTGTTCCATGAATTACTAAGTGCTCTTATTGAGTGGGTGTAGACTACAGACAAATGCAGCTGGAATTATATGAATACTAAGGCTAAGTTGCCTAAGCAGGGAGCAGAGCGCCATAAACAACCAGAACTAACAGCCAGAAAGCAGCCAGAAACCGAAGCAGTTCCTTTCTCTAGCTCTCTCTCAGGAACCACCCAGCCTCTGTTTAAAAGGATTTACTTTACTTCCTCTCTTCTGTTCAGTTTGCTTTATGAGTTTTGAGCCCAGGTTTTTATTGTTGTTGTTGTTGTTTTTTAAGTCTTAATCACAACTTCCTAAGAAAGAGAATAAAGTTCTTTAAGTTTAGAATGATATCCTCCTGGCCCCCACACCCAGAGCCAAGGCCCATGGCCAGGTAGCAACACAGCCCCTCCCCAGGAACTGTGAAATGACTCCCGCGCCCCAGATGTGGACATAGGCTTCGAGGCTCAATGCGTGGAGGCGGGAGACACTTCTGGGAGCACAGGCAGAGGCTAAAGCTAGACACTGATCACACGTGTAGGGGTAAGTAGAGGCCAGTGGGCCAGAGGACAAGAGTACAGGAGGCGGGTCAGGCTGCTTCAGTCCAGAGAAACACCTTGCCTGAGGCAATACCAGTCATGGTCGCCAGGCAACTCTGTGTGATACTTTGTTAAATGTACACATAAACAGCCCCCAGGATGACTGAGCAGTTCCTTTCCTCCCATCTGGGGAGAGAAGGCTCCACCTGACCTCAGCTTCATCTCTTATCTTTATTTCTCCATCTTCTCATTTTCCCCGGGGAACAACATTGAGCGCTGCCCAGGACCAGCAGTGGGATGCAGCCCTGGAGACTCCATTTCTGGCATCTACAAGCACCAAATGGAAAACTTCACAGCCTGCAAGGACTGTAAAATATTTCACTGATAACACTGAAATAAGACAATGCTAATTAATAACATAAATCTCAGGCTGACTGTCTTCATTCTAGCTTCTGTCATTAAGAAAGTGTTTATTAATGACAACAAATCATTCCAGGGAGGAAAAAATTACTTTGGGTGTCTGGCTTCCTAGAGCCCTGGGCCCTGGCTCTTGTGTAAATCAGCAGAACCTGCCGAGTGGACCTGCTCTCAGGGAATGGTGTGTGACATCATCCATCCTGCGGCCTGCTGTGGCTGATTGGATAAGAAGGGAACACCTACCTGGGTTGAGCCAATCACGGCATCCTTCCTTGACAACAAGGACTGATGAATAGGATGATGGTGTTGGTTGAGGGAGCGGAGAGGTTGTGTAAAGTCACACCATAGTGACTGTTTTCCCCCGGTACAGTCAGATCTCCACATCCAGGGGGTCAAGGATCAGCCAACTGTGGATCAAAAATATTTGGAAGTGGGCTGAGACATAGCTTGCAGTCTAAGCACCTGCCAGGCAAGCACGAGGACCCAAGATCAATTTCCAGTGCTGTATGCCATGCAGGTTAAGCCATATAGGCCACCAAAACTGAGTGTGGTGGTGCATACCTGTAATCTCAGAGCTGGGGAGGCTGAGACAGGAGAGTTACTATGAGTCTGAGCTGGGTATCAAGACTCTGTACCAAATAAATAAATATTTTTAAGTTTAATTATATATATATATATATATATATATATATATATATATTTGGAAGAAAATTGGCATCTATCCTGAACACACAGACTTTTTCTTGCCATTTATTCTGGAAACAAAATAGTATAAAGACAAGTGTGGTGGTGCGTACCCATATCCCAGCACTTGGGAGGCTGAGACAGGAAGAGCCTCAAAAGTTTAAGGCAACCCTAGGCTACATACATAGTGAGGTTGATATAGGATCTCCAAATGATATAAGGAAAATAAATATAACTCCCAATCTATTAGATGTCCAAAATGCCAAGTTTGTGTTCTCTATACTCAAAGAATAAATTCTAGGAAACAAAGGAGGTGTAGAGTAAGATAAACTTTATTGAAAGGGATGAATGGGGCTCGGCGGGATGGCTCAGTGGTCTAAAGCACCTGAGTGCTGGGAAAGCTTGGGTGACTTCAGGGGACGCGGTTCGATCCCCGGCACCACATGCTGCGCCAGCCCTGCTCTCGGGACTGGCTGAACCAGCCATAAAAATGAGTGAATAAACAACAAAGGTTCTGAAACAAGAATAAATGAATGAATAAATAAATAAATAAAAACGTTAAAAAAAGGGGGGGATGACAGGGGATTCAACAGTGGGCTGCCCACAAGCCCACTACTCAAAGGAAGTTTTATAGAGTGAAATCACAAGGTAGATACAAAAACGTCAAATGGGTACAATACAGGACAAAACTAGGATGAACCAATCAGATTACAAGTATAGCTGCTTAGGTACTGTTGACCCAGTGAGGAAGCCTGTCACTGCTCTCTGCCTCAGTTTGCCTTCTCTGTCCTCTCAGCCCTTCCATGCCTGGGTAAAAACCAGGTTCTGGGGCCCACAGGATAGCTCAGCAATCTAAAGAGTCTGCTCAGGAAAGCTTAGGCAACAGCAGTTCCATCCTCGGCACCACATGCTGCCCCAGCCCTGCCCCCAGGGCAGGCTGAGATGGCCATAATAATAATAATAATAATAATAATAATAATAGCCGGGCGTGGTGGCTCACGCCTGTAATCCCAGCACTCGGGAGGCTGAGGCAGGAGGATCAGTGCGAGTTCAAGACCAGCCTGGGCTACAAAAGTGAGCTCAAGGCCAGCCTCAACTGCATAGCGAGACCCTGTCTCAAAAAAGACAAAAAATAAAATAAAATAAAATAAATAATAATAAAGAAATACAATTAAAATCAGATTCTGTTTTCTTCTGGGACTCTGATGGGCACAGCCCCACCCCGCCTTCCTCTGTGACATGTAGGTGACCTTGAATCAGTGCTGCAGGGACTCTGTCCCGGGAGGGAAGCCAATGTTCATTTCCATTTGCCACCAGCAGCTGTGCCCAGGCTGCATCTTTGGGGTGAATTAAACAGGGAGCCCTCCCCATCCTCGGGGCCACTGATCTCTCCTGATCACCCCAGCTCCTGACCCTGCTTGTGAACATGGAGCCCCTGCCAAGTTAGGAGGGACGGAGGCAGCAGAGAAGTGCGCAGACGCTGGAGACGCAAGGTTGCTCGTCTCAAGGTGGCAGCAGAGGCCCTGCGCTGGGCATTGTCTATCCCCACCATGTCCTAGGCTGCACTGAGAAGGGATTGTCTCTGTCCAGCTCCTTGTCAAGATGACAGGCATACTGCTGGCCCCCAGCTGTCCCCTCCTTCCTCTCTGTCCTTGTACCCAAGTGGCCTGCGCCCAACATTCAACACTGCAGCTCCCAGGATCCTTTGCAGGAGCAGGTGGTAACAGGGTGAGCTGGTCCCGGGGTGCCAAGGGGCACAGGGAACGCTGCCAGGGCTAGCCCTCTGTGCCCTGACTGGTGGCTCCATGACACATCCAGTAGCACCTTTCACCCTGAGGTCTCCAGCAGTTTGACTTCCTCCTAGCCCCTTCCAGCGACCCCTTGCCAACATCTGCCTGGGGTGCCAGCAGGAGCCTTGGTCCTTCCCAGTGAGACAGGACAAACTCCCAGCTCCCCTTGGGCCCAGGTTGAGCCTCCCCCCACCCCAGATCTGCAGCACTGTCAGCTTCTTCCTTTCCTCTCTGTGGGGGCATTCTTTGACTACATTGGTTACACGTGGGTTACTTAGCTCAGGGTCCTCTCATAGGGCTTTCAAGAAGGCTTCTTTAAAAAGACAGACTCAGCCAGGCATGGTGGTGCACACCTATAATCCCAGCACTTGGAAGGCTGAGGCAGGAGGATCAGTGCAAGTTCAGACCAGCCTGGGCTACAAAGTGAGCTCAAGGCCAGCCTGAACTGCACTGTGCGGTCCTGTCTCAAAAAGACATAAATAAATAAATATTTCCATCCAGATGGCTTCCTAAATGGGAGAGCGCTTTTCACTCTGAGAGATTCTTCCCTATCTTTAGCCAGCTCAAATCACAGACAAGCTTAAAAGCAACCAATCTAGTCTGCCTTGAGAAGTGCAATGTCCAGTGGGTTCTCTTTTCCAGCCCCACACAGACACAGGTCTGGGCACACAGGCATGAACCCTGTCTCTCCCCCTCCCCCTTCCCTGTCCCCTGGACTGCCGCCTCTGTTTGTGGCCTCTTGGGAATCACTGTCCTTGGGCCTTGGTATGACATCATGCTGCAGCTCCAGGATCAGGGAGAAGGGGGCTACAGGCCGCCCCTAGCTCGCCGTGAGCTCCTAGGCAGGGAAGCCTCTGTGTCCTCATCTGCACCTCATCAGCACGGAAGCCGATGAGGAAGCCACGGCTGCCTGCCAACTCCTGTGCGTCTTCCTCCCAGGACCTGTCGGAGCCACACCAACGGCTTGGTCGAGGGCCCTGGCGTGAAGAATCAAGGCGTGAAGGAAGATCCTGTAGGGGGCTCCCCAGGAAGCTCTGTGGAGAGGGCCCCCTGCCTGCACTTCCTGTGTGTCGGATAACCCTCAAAACCAGCCTGAGCTCAGAAGGGGCTCCAGGAGTCAGGAAAGGCTGCTATCCATGGTCCTGGTTTATCTTAGTGACAGGAGACAGAGTAAAGCAGCAGAGATCGCAGGTGTGACCAGGGCCAGAGGACAGGAGCGACCAAGTGTGATCTCTGGTGTCCTCTCCCCATAGAATCTCACAGACAGCACTTCATTTGTGTGTGTGTGTGTGTGTGTGTGTGTGTACACAGCACTGGGGATTAACCAAAGGGCCTTCACACTGAGCTACGTCCCTGGGGCCTTTTTTATATTTTAAGTTGAGACAGGGTCTCACTAAGCTGCCCAGGCTGGTCTGGAACATTTGATCCTCCTGCCCCTGCCTCCAGGAGGGCTGGGACTCCAGGCATGCTCCACCACGCCCTCCTTGGCTCTCCTTCCTCGCAGCAGCGGTGTATGACAGGTAAAGCGTGGCCAGCCAGGGGGCCATGGTGCAGCTCAGGGATGGGAAGGAGGAGGTGGCCAGGGGCCGGGCCCACAGAGGTTTCGTGTTGTGGGCTAGATGAGGTGGCCAGAGCCACACTACGAGGCCACTGCCTCTCAGAGGGCGAGGCAGATTTGTCAGTGATGCGGACCCTGGCCAATTCAGGCTGCCTCTGTGCCTCATGCCAGGGTGTGGGAGGGAAGGGGGAACGGCCTCCAAGTCTGCCCCGCCAGGCACAAAGCCCTGCTTTGCTTCTCCCAGCTGCAGCCTCGGCCTGGGTCTTCCCCTCCCCGACCCCCTCTGAAGGGCAGGACTCGCATCCCCCTGCCCCGACACTTCTGGGGAAGATCTGACAACCCCTGCGCGGCCGCTCTTTCCCTTGCAGGGCTGCACCTTTCTGGGTGACAGCGGCACCTTCAGCTGCGGCCCCTGGGGAGCTGACACCCGCCAGGAAGCGGCCTGAGGCCTGGCGGAAATGAGATGACGCAGAGTGGGACTAACTGCCGAGGAGAGGAGCAGAGAAGCCACGCACACGCCCTCCAGGCCCGCAGAGCAGCTCCATGGGGAGGAGGGGACTCTGCTCTCTGCCGCTCTTACAAACTGAGGCACCAGAAGAGGAAGTAAAGTCACGCGGAGACTCAGAGGAAGAGCCAGCACCCAAACCACAAGGTGCTACTGAAGGCGCTCTGCTGCCACTGGGTCTTACTGTCCCCTAGGGAGAGGGTGTGGACCTTCCATCCCCACCCCAACCCTCACCTCAATTTTCTTTTTTTTCTTTTACTCTTTGGTGGCCCTAAGGGTTGAACGCAGGGTCTTCTCACTGAGTTACATCTCTGCTCCTTTTTACTTTTTTTTTTTTTTTTTGAGACAGGATCTCCCTAGATTCAATCTTCCTACCCTGAGTTCCAGGCTTTCTGGAAATGCTGTCTTCCCCTCTGACAGATTTAGATTAATCTCCTTTATCCAACAGCTCAGGATCAAGCAAACAGCTGGGTCGCCTGCCTCAGCCCACCAGACCCCATTACCCACCATGACCCCCAAATCCAGAGGTTTGGGTTGGCATACTCTGCCTATGGGAGCACCCACCCCAAAACTGTGGCCCACCCAATGTTAGCCATTGCAAACCACCCAGAACATCGATCCCAATCTAGGTGATTTTTTAAAGTCCGGCTGATTCCTGCTTAATTTAATGTCCAGAAAATAAAAGCTAGTCAACAGTCATTGAACTTGGGCGTGGTGGCGCACACCTGTAATCCCAGCACTTGGGAGGCTGAGGCAGGAGGATCAATGTGATTTCAAGACCAGCCTGTGCTACAGAAGTGAGCTCAAGGCCAGCCTGATTGCATATTGAGAGCCTATCTCAAAAAGAAAACAAACAAACAAAATAGTCATTGAAGAATAAAAAGGCCCTTTAAAGACTTCTCCAAGTACAGCTTCTCCAACTGCGATGAAACATCCATCTTTGACAAAACAATATTTTTAAAAAGGGGATATGTTGGGAGCTGCTGGAAGCCAGGAATTTGATCAAGTGTGTGTAGGTGGGACTAGGCCTCCCTGCCTGGCCCAAAGCTACCTCAGTGCTGAGAAAAACATCCTGTCTGGTTCAGGCCAGCTATTGGTTGCTGGGTGGCCTTGTGTTATGGGATGGAAACTTTGTAGAAGTATAAATAAAGGATGTTTCTGTGTGCATTGAGGTTAGTGTTGCCCATCAGGCAGGCTGGCCCCTGCCTAGCCCAACTTTTCCTCGTCTGTCTTTCTCATTGCTACCGCCGTGTCTCCCCGGGGTTTAACCATTCACAGTAAGATCAATGGATCCCTACATTTAGGCATCCCTACAGGCATGGTGGTCCACACCAGTGATCTGGACCTCAGGAGGCTGAGACAGAACTTGAGGCCATCCTGAGCTATATACACAGGGAGACTCTTAGCTCAGGAGAGAAAGAAGGAAAGAAAGAAAAAAGGAAAAAAAGAAAAAGAAAGAAAGAAAGGAAAGAAAGAGAAAAGAAAAAAAAAAGCCAGTTTTCTGTACCAAATCAGAGCGTGTCCAGGGTCGAAGAGGTTCGCTTATGTGGTGAACTGGGCCTCCTTCCACTGCCAGAGCTGGGCAGAAGGAAAATTAGGACCTGCCTTCCACCTGGAGAGCTCTCAGAGGAAAGAGCACCTCCATTTGTGACCAGGGATCCAGCCAAAATTTAGGAAAAACTGTGCCTCAAGTTAATAGTTGCTTTGCTTACCGAATTTTCTCAGGGAGCAGGATGCAATAACGGCCTTGGTGGCCCTGGGCTGGGCAGCACTGAAGTTATAAAAAGATGGTGAAAAGGGGTCACCAAAAGTTAGGGGTCCCAAAACCTGAGGTGTTGGGCTCAGAACTTGGCCAGGAAACCCTGTTCCTCTAGAACAGTAGTTCTTCAAGGGGAGAAAAGGAGTTTTTATTATGTTTTATGCTTTCAAGGTTAGAAGCTTATCTTGAATTCCAGCTGCCATGAGCCCAACAGGCCTCAGGCGAGCCCT
>PVJA010021384.1:0-35647 GCA_004027025.1 Myocastor coypus | reverse complement strand
CCGGGGTTCAAACTCACAACCTTCCACTTGCC
Source organism: Myocastor coypus (assembly GCA_004027025.1). Classification (NCBI taxonomy): domain Eukaryota; kingdom Metazoa; phylum Chordata; class Mammalia; order Rodentia; family Myocastoridae; genus Myocastor; species Myocastor coypus. The sequence goes on along the minus strand of PVJA010021384.1, from coordinate 35,615 downwards.
AGGCAGGCACTTGTGCCACAGAGCTATCTCCCCAGCCCCTTTAATTTCTTATTTAGTTTCATCTGTAACCCACTGGTTGTTGAGAAGAGTGTTGTTTAATTTCCATGTATTTCTGGGGTTCCTGTAGTTTCTCTTGTCATTTATTTCCAATTTCATTGCACTGTGATCAGATAATATGCATGGGATATTTTCTGTTTTCTTGTATATACTTAAGCATGATCTATGTACTAATATGTGGTTTATTTTTAAAAATGTCCCATGTGCAGCTAAAAAATGTGTATTCTGAAATCATTGGGTGGAACACTCTGTGTATGCCCACTAATTCTAGTTGTTTCAAGTTCTGGTTCAGCTCTGCTACTTCTTTGTTAATTTTTTGTCTGCTTGACCTATCTTTTTCGGATAAAGGAGTGTTGAGGTCTCATGTTAAAATTGTGGTATTGGATATTAGATTTTTCATATCCAGAAAGGATTGCCTTATATAACTTGCTGCTCCTGTGTTGGGTGCACACATATTTATGTGTGTCAGCTCTTTATCTTGAAGTTTTCCCCTAACCAATATGAAGTGGCCTTCTTTATTTCATTTGATCAGTCTTGGGTTGAAATTTAGACTGTCTGCAAACAGGATTGCTATACCTGCTTTTTTTTTTTTTTTCAGGTGCTGGAGCATGTGGTATTGTTTTCCATCCTTTCACTTTTAGCCTATGAGTTTCTTTATGAGTTAAATGCGTTTCTTGTATACAGCATATTGTTGGATTTTGCTCCCTTATCCACTCTGCCACTCTATTTCTTTTAATTGGAAAATTGAGTCCATTTACATTGATGGTTATAATTAAGATATGTTGACTTATGATTGACATAATGTTTACTTACTACTGTTTACCTCCTTTTTCTCCTGTGTTTAATTGAGTAGCCTATTTGGTGGGATCTTTCTGTTCTCATTTCTTGAGTTTGACTCATTTTGTTCCCTCTCTAAAATATCTTTTAGTATGCTGTGTAGAGTTGGTTTTGATGTCATGAAATTCTTTAGTTGTTCCTTGTCATGGAAGTATTTCATTTCTCCCTCATACTTGAAAGAGTGTTTTGCAGGATATAGCAGTCTGGGCTGAAATTTGTTTTCATGGAGGACTTGAAGCACTCTGCTCCATGTTCTTCTTGACTTCATGGTTTATTAAGAGAAATCTGCTGTTATTCTGATGGGTTTTCCTTTAAATTTGATCTGTTTTTTTTCTCTAATAGCTTTTAATATACTATTCTTCTGCTGGATTTCTGGAACCTTGATTATTATATGTCTGGATGAGGTTTTAGTCAGGGTGATGTTATTTGGTGATCTGTATGCTTCAATTATTGTATGTCCGATTGTTTTCTCATATTTGGGAAGTTTTCTGCTATTACTTCTGCCCATATTCTTTTTATTTCCTTTGTATTGAATCCTTCTTTCTAATGATTCCTATTAATCTCACATTGTTCATTTTTACATCATCTTACAGATGTTGAACTATTTTTTCTGCATTCTTGTTGTTTTTAAGCGATCCTTTCTTATCTTTTCACTAGCTGTGACTGTGTCTTCAAGATCTGAGATTCTATCTTCACTTTGGTTCCTATGGTTTTGCCAGCTTGTGAGTGAGATTTTATTTTCTTGTATATCTCTTTCAAACTGTTTCATGTGATCTATTTCTTTCCTGTATTGTTCATTCAGGGAATCCATCATTTTTCTATTCTTCTCTAATTTTTTTCAATGTTTTCTTTAGTAGTACTGAAGTCTTTCATTATAGTTATCCTTTCTCTCTCTAGTTCGCACACTTTTTCTGTTCTGTTCTCCTCTGCACCTTTCTGTAGTTGTTCCCATACTTTATATTATGTTGATTTACTGAGGTCATTTTTAACTTCAGCGGTTATTTCTACTCTTGTTTCTTCTATATGTTTCTGCAGCTGTTTTTCCACTTCAGCATCTATTTTTTCATACATTTCTTTTTTTACTTCACATGTGATCTCAGATCTGAGTTGCTGTATATGTTTCTGCACTTGCCTTTCAACCTCGGCTGCTACTGATTCAGAGATTTCCTCTGCATGATTCCCATTTTCTTCTATGGTAGTGTTTCCTGTATTTGTTTTGTGTGGACTCGGGATCTGGGATTGGATCTTTCTCCTTCTCTTTGTCATGTTTTATAGCAGTGATCTCTGCACCCTGGCCAGCTTCTGCCCTGGTCCTGTAGGTGGGTACAATCTGAGCTCAGGTTGTTGATGAGGCAGCGAATGGATCAGGGCCAAACCTGCTGGTTGGCCCAGTCAAGATGGCGATGGGGTCTGGGCTGGAGTTTAGGCTGGAGTTCGGGGTGACGGGTCAGGTCCTGGGGCTGGGACTTGATACAGGTGCAGGCCACCAGTGGAAATGCGGGTGCCAGTTCAGTGTGGGTGGTGGAGTCCAGGAGCCGGGACCCAGTCCAGGTGCCTTGCAACCAGGAGGCTCTGGTTGAGGTTGGGAGGTGGACTCCAGAAGCGGGGACCCTGTCCAAGCACCTGGAGACCAGTGGAAATGGCAGGCACCAGTCTGGGGTGGGAGGTACAGTTCAGATGTGCGAACTTGATCCAGGCGCCACGTGACCAGAGGGAATGGCCGGCTCCGATTGGGATGGGAGGTGCAGTTCAGATGCGGGGACTTACCCAGGCGCCACACCACCACAACGAACCAGGAAATGTATTTTGTAAGTACGTTGTCAGGGATAGACAAAGGAAGGGAAATAAATTACTCAAGGGTTGAAGTGCTCATGTCTCAATCTCAGATGCCTTGTAGCCTCTAACCTTTCAGCAATCCCAAAAAGTAACTTTTTCAAAGTGTAAACAACAAAATAATCAAAAGGAAAGCCACAAGTGGTCTGAAGAACTTTGGGAGAGGATGTGACTCAAAGGATGACATTGCAAAGGAATAAAAGCAGGGCTAGGTGCGTAAGCACTACCTTGGACCTGCACATCTATAATATCTTCCTAAACAACACGTGTAAGTTGATACTCTCTTTATGCTGGAAAAGTCAAAGTTGGTAGAGCATCTCCTGGTTGAAGATTCATTTGTTCTGATCATTGTCCTATTTTTAAGGAATCTTGGTCTGGAAAAAGAAAGCACATTTCCATACTGTAATCCAGCGACCAGGAGACCTGTTAGACTATTCTTCCTGTACTCTAAACCACCCATTTGTGCTGAATCAGTCAGAGTGGAGACAGGGAGAAAAGCAGGCAGTGAGCCACCTTTCTCCTACTCTCCCAGCCTCCTTCTGTTGTTTAATGAACATCTCACTGAGAACCTAATACCTATCAATTACACTATTAGATACTAAGAGCACAAAAATTAGTAAGACTGATAACAACTCAAGTGGTTTATGATTGAAGGGAGAATATACGTCCTACAAACACACTATATTCAAAATAAAATATTCTCATCACATATTCTAATCTTTAAATTCCCTTCAAAACATAACTATCCTAACCCCTCTTCCTTATTTACTTACTTCTATCCCAGTCAAATAACACCTACCCCAGCTGGAAATTCCAGATTTAACACTGAGTTTCTAAAATAACCATCCTTGTCTTCCTTTTCCACTGCCATGCCTTTGTTTCTGAACCTCTTTAACATTCTACTATACTAATGTTCTTGCTAGCCTCCTTACCTCTAGTTTCTTCTTAGCTCAATTCATCTTGTTCAAGGCCATAAAATTAATTGTACTCAAGGACTGTGGACTCCACAAAGTGAATAATCAAATCACCTAGCAACTGGCTGCAACTTATCTTCCCAGAGCATTGCCACCATGTCAAATGCACACTTTATTCTCCAAACATATAGTATGGTAAGCTGAATAATACATCTATGCTCTAATTCCTGGATTCTGTGAATATGTTAAATAGTACAGGTGACACTGAAGATGTGATTAACATCTGGAGATGGCAAAATTATAATAGATAATTTGTGTATGTTCCATTTAATCACAACAGTCCTTACCAAAAGAACACAAGAGATCAAAGATAAAAGATCATTTGCTAGAAGCAGAATGAAGTGAAGGGGATACACATCAAGGAACACACATGGTCTCCATGAATTGTAAGAGAAAAGAACATGATTCTATTTGGGACATCCAGAAGTAATGATCACTGCCGACACATTGATTTTGGCCCTAGAAGATGTATCTAGGACTTCTGATCTCCATAAGAGGATAAGCTTGTGGTGTGTTAAGTCTCTGAGTTTGTGAAAATTTGTTGTGTTTGTAATAGGGGTCTAACAATTCATTAGCTACTGCTACATAAATAACTATAAAAGCTCAATTTATACAAATGTAAACATTTACTTCTGGCTCACAAGTGTTCTGGGTGCTGCTGAAGTTGGATGAGTTCCACTGGGCTTGGCTCTCTGCTATTGGTTAAATTCATTTCCACTACACCTATGATAAAGGAAGGGTTGCCATACCACAAGCTTCACTAAGCAAGTATATTTCAATTGTTTGTTCACATCATGTCTGCTTGCATCATCTAGGTTAAACCAACTTACCTGGTCAAACCCTACAAAAATGGGATAGTGAAACATCTCTTGCCTCTAGTGAAAAGAACTGCAAAGTCTTAGGGTAAAGTGTATAGAATCAGGAAGCATTGAATAAATAGGAATAATAAAGCAACATAGTGTGACGTGCAGTAAAACCAGCTTTCAATAGATCAACAAGAGCAAAACTAACAAAGAAGACTGTGATTTGTAAGATTTTCTGAAGTGGTCTTAATATATTTACCATGCTTAATTTTAAGCTACCAATATGACAATGATAAACAGAAAATTGAGAAGAAATGTACACAGTAGTCTCTTAAGACCAGTATGATCCAGCACCAGTGTAGCATGGAATCTATGCAGTAAGTGAAGCAGTTACATGTTTTTCCCTGAGCCATCCTGCCAATGTCACCTCTCATACCATTTTGTCTTTGAAATTTTTGTCTTTCCAATACTAAATGTACACAGTTTTCCTGATTTTCTAGAGACAAATATTTTCTCCCATATCTTAGGATTTTCATGCAAATTCTTTGCTATTTTATAATCCTTTTGCTATGATACTTCTCATGCATATGCATTTTTTTGATCACTGGACTTGCAGGTACTAGGAAGTGCAAATTTTCTACAATCCATATTGGTACCCTACAGTTCTTCACACGGAGTAAGTATTAATAACTGCTTAATTCATAGGTGACTGAGAAATATAAAAGGATAAATATGCCTGCCAGAATTTATTGAACATGTAACATTCAAAGAAAAGAGAGGCAAAGCACACACACACACACACACACACACACAAAGAATGAGAGAGCAGAGGGAGAGAGAGAGAGAAAAAGAGAGAGAGAGCTTAGATAATTTGTTTAGAATTGAGATCATCACTGAGGCAGTTTTTGAAAATTGTAATTCAAATACATTGATGTGTAGGGTAAGAAAACACACAAACACTGCAGCTGTCCCCTGTTGTGGTATTTATGAAATGAAAAATAAGATTCCTGTTCTATTCCTTTTTTTTTATAAAATTCCTTATTTACTAGGAGAATTGATTTTTTTTAAAATTGTAGGCAGAGATAGATACAAATACAGTCCTTTTTCTCTCAAGGCATTTTTTGGACAGATAACAAAGTCTCAGTCCATAAAATGTAAACAAATTCCATCTCCTCTGCTTTCATTAAGAGTTGTAGATGCTTTTATATTTGTATGTAGAAAGCTTACAGATATAGCCAGCATTTTTTTTGAAGTAAGGCAAATAAATACTGTGGAAAAACACCTCCCTTTCTTACATGCCATGTCAGTAATTTTCCTTCCTGGGAACTCTTCCACACTGTTGCTGAGACTGTAAATTAATACAGTCATTGTGGAAAACAGTGTGTGATTCCTCAAAGCACTAAAAGTAGGACTACTATACGATTTAGGAATTCAGTTTTGATGTAGACATCTAGAGGAAATGAAACCAGGATATAAAAATAGATACCTGTGCGCCCATATTTCTTGTAGCACACTGAATAATATCCAAGATATAAGAAGTTTCAACACAAATGTATAAAGAAAATGTTATATATATATATATATATATATATATATATATATAATAGAAAATTATTTAGCCATAAAAAAGATGAAGCCCTGCCATTTATAACAAAACAGCTAAAACTGGTTGATATTTAAGTGTAGTAAGTCAGCCATAGAAAAACAAATACCACATATTTTCACTAATATTTGAAAGACAGAAATTGATTTCATCAATGAACAAAACAGAATAGTAGATAGCAGAGGTTAGAAAGGGTAATAGTGAAGGAGGACAGAGACTTTAGATAATAGGTACCTAAATGCAATTAGAAAATAAAAATAACTTGAAGTGAGAAATATATATATATATATATATATATATATATATATATATATATGAATCCATAGGTTCAAAACAAAGAAATGTTTTGCACAAATGGAAACAGTAATTGCTTCAATTTGAATTTGATTTGATCAATATACATTGCATATGGTGGCATATGTGTATCAAATTATCACCTTGTGCCACATAAATACTGTCTATAAAACTTTGAGACAATAAAAATAAATTTTAAAACAATTTCCTTCCATAGCATGAGATGCTCATGAATAAACAATAAAACCATTCATTACTTCAACTGGCTCCAATTAAATATATGTTCATTCATTTATTTAAACATTTATTGTGAGGTTTTTTGTGTTTTGTTTTGTTTTGCTTTGTTTTGGTAGTACTGGGCATTGAACTCAGGACCTCGCACTTGGCAGCTAAGTGCCTATTCTACTGAGCCACCTCCCCAGCCCTAACCGTTTATTATATACCTCCCATTTCCTGACACAGTGTGTGGCATTAAGAATACCAAGGTTAATGTTTAGGTTTCCTATTCTGAAAAAAACTAAGAATCCAGAAAGGAAAATACACGTAAATATTTGGAATGAGTGTTTTTCAGACTGAAAATCTGTTACTAAAGAATGCTTGTGGCACAAATTCCACCTGATCTTATGCCTACATACTCATGAGAACCTCCTTTAAATTATATCATGGAGATGTCTGGACGATCTTATGAGCTAACTCACACAGAGTTATGAATACACACAGTCTAACAAGGGACCATTGTGTCTTATTCAAGTGCACTGCAGTGTTCATGAATCCTGCTCAGCACTACATCCCATTGCAGTTGCATGGAATTCTGGGTTCCCTAATAGCTATTCAGAGATTTCATTTCTGAGTTTCTCTAACAAACCCTTTGCTCCTGCTACAACTTATGTAGTGCAAGAGACATATCCAAACGACAAAACCCATGCTATTCTAAAAATCATTGAGTTAGTCCTCTACTTAAGTATTACTTATTTAACCATGCTTATTGGGCCTACTTTCTTCATTCAATCTTATCTAGGTCACAGTAGGGCTTCTGTACAAGCTGGGAAGACAAGATCAGGCATATCTACAGAGTTCTAAGACTCAACCTGGGACTCTGGCTACTCTTGTAATATTTAAACAGTTTGACTGGTGTAGCCTACTGTGAGAAACAGAGAAACAGCTTCTAGAAAAGTCACATCCAGGCTAAGAGCTAAAGCACAAATCAAGACTTTCAAATAAAGATGAGAAGTAATGTGACCAATAAGCAAAGTATGGCCATTCATTTTACCTGTTGAATCATTTAGCACCTTATTGTCTTGTGGTACACATGATAACAATGTATCTTGTTTCTAGTTAGTCCTTACATTAACATATTACCGATATAATTGCTGTCAATGGACAGATGCCAAGACCAGCGTGCATATAGGTAGGAACTTTTGCCTGCACGCTGTGACTGGAACTTCCCCACCCAAATCCTAGGACCAGCAAGGGTGTAGGAAATTTTGGCTGCGTGTATGACCAGAGCTTCCCCATCCAGACCCCAGACACAGTACCTCCTATGGAGCAGTGCAGCACAATTCCCTGCAGAGAGGATGGGGGTCAGACCCTCCTGGCTAATCCAAGAGCTGAGTACCTTGCAAGTAGAGTACAGTGGGGTCACTTCCATGGGCTACAATAGGAAGAAACTGAGCACAGCAGCCAGGCACAGTCAGGCACATCTGGACAAGTTCAAATTTGTTAGATTCAGACACAAATTTCCACTACGTGTTAATGCCATAACTACATGAAAGCTCTACACCAAAGGGCAGAGAGCAGTGCTATGCAAAATGACAAAGAAAAGGAGCAAGATGCAATCTTGAGCACCGTGCCTAACCAGAACAAAAGCAGGAGATACTAGCACCCAAGAAAATGATAATGATACAGCTGTAACCTCTGAATTAATAGCATCCAAAGTAAAGAAACAAATGCAGAAAGGTATAGAGGAAATCAGATCAGAAATAAGCACTGAAGTAAAAAAAGAAATCTCTGAATTAATAACATCTGAAGTAAAGAAACAACTGCCAAAGGGTAGAGAGGAAATCACATTGGAAACAATCTCTGAAGTAAAAAAAGAAGGACAAGTATAATGAAGAAATTAATAAATGCTTGTAAAGAAGACACTGATAAAAATTAGAGGATAATAGAAAAATGATAGAATGCTTGAATGATCAATAGAAAATAATTCAATCACATGAACTTTCAAAGAAATATACAGGACAAAAAATCTCAGTCAGAAGCTGGCAACACCATCTATATGAAAGTGAAGACAGATATTGAGATCTGGAAAACACAGTTGCAGTTAGTGAAAAGATAAGAAAGGATCTCCTAAAAACAACTAGGATGTAGGAGAAAAATAATTCAACATCTGCAAGATGATGCAGAGATGAACAATATGATACTAATAGGCATCAACAAGAAAGAATGAGTCAATATAAATGTTATAAAAAGCATTAAGAGCAGAAAACTTCCCAAATATGAGAAAACAATCTGGTATCCAGATAACTGAAGCTTATATAACTCCAAATAATATCAACCAAAAAACACACACAGATATATAATAGTCAAGATCCCAGAAATCCAACGGAAGAATATGCTAACAGTCACTAGGAAATAAAAGAAGAACGAAACATCACATTTAACAGAAAACTCATCAGCAAAATAACAGATTTCTCTTCACAAACCATGAAGTCAAGAAGAGCATGGAGCAGAGTCCTTCAAGTCCTCCATGAAAACAATTTGCAGCCCAGACTGCTATACCCACCAAAACTCTCCTTCAAGTATGACAAGTGAAATACTTCCATGTGAAAGAACAACTAACGAATTTCATGATGCCCAAGCCAGCCTTACACAGACTATAAAAGATATTCTAGAGAGGGACCAAAATACTCAAACTCCACAAATGAAAACAGAAAGAATCCATTAAATAAGGCAACCAATTAAACCCAAGAGAAAAAGGGGTAAACAATACTAGGTAATTAACATTTCAGTCAAAAATCAATACATTTGAATTATAACCATTCTACAATTAAAAGAAATAGACTGGCACAGTGGATTAGGAAGCAAAATCCAACAATATACTGTACACAAGAAACACCCTTAACTCATAAAGAAATTGTTAGGCTGAAAATCAAAGGCTGGAAAACAATACTACATGCCCTAGCATCTCAGAAAAAAAACAGGAGTAGCAATCTTGTTTGCAGATAGTCTGAATTTCAAACCAAGATTGAAAGGCCGGGCGTGGTGGCGCATGCCTGTAATCCCAGCACTCGGGAGGCTGAGGCAGGAGGATCGGTGAGAATTTGACACCAGCCTGGGCTACAAAAGTGAGCTCAAGGCCACCTGAACTGCACATCGAGACCCTGTCTCAAAAAGACAAAAAAAAAAAAAAAAAAAAAAAAAAAAAAAAAAAAAAAAAAAAAAAAAAAAAAAAAAAAAAAAAAAAAAAAAAAAAAAAAAAAAAAAAAAAAAAAAACAAGATTGATGAAACAAAATAAAGAACCAACTACATACTTGTCAGGGGAAAAATTCAAGACGAAGAGGTAACACTCATGAATAAGTATGCACCCAACAAGAGGGCACACAGCTATATAAGACAAATTTTAATGGACATGAACAATCTAACACCTCATACCACAGTCTTAACAGGAGACCTTAACCCCCTTTTATCCTGAAAAGACAGGTCAATCAGACAGAAAATTAACAAAGAACTAGCAGAAGTGAACTAGAACTTGGAAAAAGTGGACTCAGTGAACATATACGGAGTGTTCCACACAGCCACTTATGAATACACACTTTTTTCAACTGCACATGGGACATTTTCTAAAATTGACCAAATACTACTCCATAGGTCATACTTAAATATATGTAAAAAGCCGGGCATGGTGGCGCACGCCTGTAATCCCAGCACTCGGGAGGCTGAGGCAGGAGGATCAATGCGAGTTTGAGACCAGCCTGGGCTACCAAAGTGAGCTCAAGGCCAGCCTCAACTGCATAGCGAGACCCTGTCTCAAAAAAAAAAAAATAAATATATGTAAAAAAAAAAAAAAAAAAAAGACACTGTCAGGTGTGTATTATCTGACAACAGTGCAAGGAGACTGAAAACACATGTCAAAAGAAACCACAAAAATCCCAGAAATTAAACAACATCCACCTCAGTAACCACAGGGTTACAGATGAAATTAAACAAGAAATTAAACAATATCCATAATTTAACAAAAATTTGAATAAAATCTACATAAATTTTTGGGACACAATGAAAGCAGTTCTTAGAGACAAACTTATAGCTTTGAACTCACACATTAGCAAAACAGAATGGAAACAAATATATACTCTAACACTGCACCTAGATTATCTAGAAAAGGAAGAGAAAACCAAACCCACAACCCAAAGATGGGAGGAAACTATGAAGATTAGAGCAGAAATTATTTCATTGAGATAAAAAGACAATACAAAGAATGAATACAAAAGCTGGTTCTTTGAAAGATTAAATAAAATTGATAAGCCATTAACTAACCTCATCAAGAAGAGGAAAGAAAAAAGTCAAATTCAAGCAATAAGGGCTGAAAAGTGTGAAATTACCACAGACCAGTGGAGACTCAGAAGATCATTAACAGCTACTTTCAGAATCTTTACTCTCACAGAATTGAATACACAGATGCAGTGGACAGATTACTAGAAAGGTACAACTTACTTAAACTGAATCAAGAAGATAAAAGAACTCTCAATAAGCCAATAACAGACAATGAAATACAAAATGTAGTAACAAATCTACCGACAAAGAAAAGTCCAGGTCCTGATAGATTCATCGCTGAATCTTGCAAGAAATTTACAGAATATATAATCCAAATACTCTTCAAACTCTTCAGCGAAATTGAAAAAGAAACAACCCTCCCAAAATCATTCTTGGATGCAAGTATTATACTGAAACGAAAACTAGATGAACATGCAACTAAAAATACAACTACAGGCCAATCTCTCTGATGGACATAGAGGCAAAAATCTTTAATATAATGCTAGCAAACAGAATACAGCAAAATAGCAAGAAGAATATACATCAGGACCATGTAGGATTCGTCCCAGGTATGCAAGAAAGGTTCAAGACACACATATCTATAAATGTAATACACTATATTAATAGAGTCAAATTCAAAAACCACATGATCATCTCAATGAATGCAGAAAAGGCTTTTGAAAAGTTCAACACTCATGCATGTTCAAATTCCTACAGAAAATTGGAATAGATGGCCTATCCTGCAATCTGATAAAATCTACCTATGACAATCCAACAGCTAACATAATTCTAAATGGGGAAAAACTGAAGTCTTTTACTCTCAAATCTGGTACAAGACAGGGTATCCTCTATCACCACTCATATTCAATATAGTTCTGGAATCATTAGCTACAGCCACTAGACAAGAGAGAAATAAAAGGAATAAAAATAGGTAAAGAAGAAGTTAAACTATCATTATTTAAAGATGACACGATACTTTACTTGGAAGACCAAAGAACTCCACCAGGAAGCTACTAGAATTAATAAGCAAATGTAGTCATATAGCAGGATACAAAATCAATACCCAAAAGTCAATAGAATTCCTCTACACAGATAACAAACACTGTGTAGAGGAGAAATTAGAGAAACAATATCTTTGACAGTAGCACTGAAGAAAATGAAATACATAGGAATTAACCTAACTAAATAAGTAAAAGTTGTATTCTATGAAAACTACTCTGAAAAAAAGAGACTGTAAAGGATTTCAGAAAATGGAAGGAATATTTCCTGGCCCTGAATAGGAAGAACCAACATTGCAAAGATGGCTATACTACCAACATCATTATACAGATTAAATGCAATTCCTATAAAAATAGCACTAACATATCTCACAGACCTAGAAAATCGTTCCTAAAATTTATTTGGAACCAGAAAAGACCTAGAACAGCAGAGACAATTCAGGGCAACAAAAAAAGAGTAGGAGATATTACAGTTCCTGACTTAACACTAACCTACAAAGCTACTGTGATAAAATCAGCATGGTATTGGCAAAAAATTAGACCTGAGGATCAGTGAAATAGATTAGAAGATGCAGAAGCAAATACAAACACTCTCAGCTACCTTATCTTCAACAAAGAGGCCAAATATGTTTACAAAGTGAAAGCCAGCCTCTTTAACAAAGAGAATAAGAGACAAGGAAAAAATGCTATAGGATTGACCTACTCCAATTTTGTATATGGTTGGATTTCTAGTTTCTGTGTAAAAATGTGTAATTGGTTTTTTATCACATTCTACAGGGATTTATTAGAATATCAAAGACTGATGGAAAATACCAGTTTAATGTTAATTCAAAGGCATTTAATATTCAAAAAGACATTGATGTTAAACTCAAGTGCCTATGCTATAGAGTAATAGTATCACTAAACTTCTCTTCTGGATGGTTAACAACTAAAATTTCTAGACCTAAAAATTAGAGAAAGGGAAGAGCTATAAAGACAGCCAATATTTTGGCCCTAGGCCCTTTAGTTCAGTGAAGACCCCAGATACAAGAGAAGTTATGCTGTAGCAACCTATAACTCAGGGGTGTCCCAAATTTTCTATTCAAGGAGATCATGGGGCCACAGAGGAAAGGGAACAATGATGTATAGTGTGTCTAAGGAAAGTCACCTAGAGAGAAAACATTTTCTCAGGCTTTTGCAGAGAACAAAGTGGTCTAGCAATGGCTGTGGCTCATCCAGATGACTGACACTGACAAAAGTTCTACAAAACGCTCTACATGGTCTCAGGGTAAATGCTGAGGGGATATGACTGACCTTGTCAGGTACAAAAGTTACATTTTTGTTATATAGTTCTTCCTTTAACTTGGTCTTAACAATCCAGCAGAAAAGTTTAACCATGTGGTAAAAAAATCAAATCCATAGTAATATACTGAGCTGTGAAAGGCTCAAGTCAACAACTTCTGACAATGTCAGTTCTACTGGTAACCCACTACTATTATGGACTATTGGACTATACACACAACTACTTTCTCTTAGTCCAGTGAGAAGAAATATTCATACTAATAGTGCTCAGAACAGTTATCATGTCTCTATCTTATACTCTGAACTACCACTATGAAGACAATATGTATTGTATTAATTATTGTGGCTCTCCTACTAATGTGTTTGAAACTGTCTCATTGTTATTTCCTTCTTATTAAAATGAATAAAATTAGAAAAAATTGGTGTCCTTGTGTTGATTCAGTTTGGGTGAGCCTATTTATGATGTTTATTGGGATATACTATACAGATACTGTGCTATTCTCAAATCATTGAGTTTTCACAATCTCGAGTTCTTCTAACTCTAGGTAACTTGCAAACACTAGGAGTTACGGTGATACTTATGGAAACTGTGATTGCTAATGAACCTGAAATACGTTTAGTCGTAATATCAATTATTTTTCTAGTTTCATAAACAAATGTGCTGAACTTTTAAAAAGTGAATACCTACAACTGATACAAAATTGAGAGCAAATACCAGAAACTGGAAGAAGCTATAGTGTATCGCAAATATCAGGCTGAATGGTGATTGTAACTCATCTCAGCAAAGCAAAATAGAAAAGTTATTTGTGTGTAAAGAATATTGAGAATGCAGACAAGTAAATAATACCGACAAACATTTTATCAAGTACACAGAAAATTTGATAAAAAGTTTTATTATCAATAGTCATAAAGCAGTCAATGAGGCTGGGGATATAGCTCATGGGAACAGCGCCTACCTGGAAAGCGTGAGGCTCTGATTTTGATTCCTGGTACACTCCGCCCTCCCCTGAAATAAAACAACTGATGAAATCTGTCTCCTGAAATAAGGAGAAAATATCCAACAAAATTGTATAGTTTATTTATAATTTTGTCTAGCTATAAAATGACTTCAATACTTATGTAACAAAAAAAAAACCACCCATTTTTAAATGGAGAAATCGTAAAATATTTATTAGTTCAATTGGGGAATTTGTGTTATAAGATTAGAAGGCAATGATATTTTACAAAAAGATTCCCAGTTATACCACCAATTATGCATAGAATACTAAGACCTTTCTAATAATTCCAAAGATCAAGTGATTCAAATTTGAAAAACTCCATGTACTTTCCTGTGGCTGTAGATGAGTTATGCAATATAAGTGATATGGTCCAATTAATGCTTTGGGTACATTTTATCTCAAAGGTCTTAAACATTTTCAAAAATAGTGTTTCAATTAATGGTCTAGGCATCAAATTTATGATGTAGATATTTTGAATATTCTACATCCAATAAAGAAGAATTAGATATGAATAAAATTGATTCCTACCATAACAGATGGTGCCCTGGGTATGCTAGTTTCAAAAATATGGATTTATTGAATTTTTAAACAAAAGACTGATGTTTCTCTTATTGCTTTGTTCTGCTGTATAATATGTATTGAAAATATTTGTGCTCAGGTTTTTGAAGCAAACCTTTAGAAAAGTGTCATGGATACAGTTATTAAAATTGTTCTGTACACATGCAAATGTTATGAATCATCGCCAGTTTATGAAACTGTTGACAGAAATAGAAGACAATGATCTTCTGTTCTTTGCCAGTGCTTATTGGCTGAGTTGTGGAAGAGATTTGCAAGGATTTATTGTAGAGTTCTTTTAAATCAAATTCAAGATGTTCTGAAAGCAAAAATAATACTTGCCAAATATTCAGTAATCAAAGACAAAACTGGCAGTTGCATTTACATTTTTTCACCGGTATCCCACTGCATAAGAATAAACTAAACTTTGAACATGGGCGTTATAGAGATGTAATTTACATAACATACATATCACCCATTTGAAACACAACAATTCAATGGCTTTTTAGTATATTTTCAGAATTATGTAGCCATCACTAAAATTTACTTTTGAAATATCGATATCAACCTAAAAGAACTCCCATATTCATTAGTGATCATCTTCTATTTCTTCAATTCCCTTCTTCTTCTAGCTTCTGGAAGCTGTGAAGAAATTTTCTGTCCTTCAGTATGTCCCATTGTGGACAATTAATATCAATGGATTCATACTATGTGGTGTTTTGATACAGGCTTTCTTGAGTTATCTTAATGTTCTTCAAGTTCATCCATGTTGCAGCATTTTCAGTACCTACTCTTATTGCTAAATAATATTCCACTAATAAATGGAACATATTTCCTTTATTTGCTATCAGTTGATAACATTTGCACTGTTTCCACTTTGTGGCTATTATAATAAATGCTGTTGTGAACATTCATATGAAGTTTTTGTGGAGACATCTGTTTTCACTTCTCACATGAATTCTTGGAAAGACACTATTGGATAATATGGTAACTCTATCTGCATTTTTGTGGGGAACTGTAAAACTCTTTCCAAAGCGACTAAACCATTTTACATTTCCACAGCAGTACATGAGGATTTAAATTTCTCCATATCCTTGCAAATCTGTTATTATCTATCTTTTTAATATAGCCATTCTAGTAGGTATAAAGTGGTATCTCATTGTGACTTTAATTTGAATTTACCTCATGGCTAATGATGTTGAGGGATGAATTCATTGGACACTCCACAGAAAAGTAAAACTTATTTGCAAGTTAGACAGGTACAAGAATTTATGTTGAAATTTAATGTTTTTCACAATATAAATGATTAATAATGATTTTTCTCATTTTCCTAACATGAAACAATATGAAAAGGATTTAAAATGCATTTGACATCATTACATAAGGTGAAAATTAAAAAAAAAACTACTGGGAAATGTGAAAATTCTTTTTTGAATTGTTTTTTGATTTATATAATGATCTTTGAACTGATTAATCATATTGAGTTGACTATTTTGAAACTGATGTGCTTTTATTCAAAGTTATATCAATTTTTCTAAAAACAATAAGTCCGTTTTATCAGCGTGGATGTAAATACTAAAGAAAGATGATTTCTCAAACTTGATTCAGTTATTGAATACCTTTTTAAGTATGCTTGGAACAACTTGGATGAGTCAACTTCATAAATTGAAAATTTTATGAAATCTATATTCAGATCAAGTATGCCCAATGAAGACTCAGCCCCATGAATTTAAAAGTGCTATAACCTTAAAAAATTTCAAAAGACTTGGTATGGAGAAAGGATGTAAAATTTCTCAGTATATCTTAGTCATTTTCATAGGGTGCTGAAATGAAAATGTTCAGCTATAGTAGGCCAATAAATTATTTAAATTAATTTGACATGTTTTCTTCTCCTATAGTGTTTAATTTTAGAATTTGATCTATATAGCTAAGGGAAATGTGAGGAGCAAAATTAGGTGTATAAAGAATTACAAGGGGGCCGGCCAAATAGCTAAGCGGATTAAAGTGCCTGCAAGCAGGTACAGGGGCCAAGGGTTCAATCCCCAGGTCTGCTGTGCCAGCTCCACCCTCGGGACACCCAGAAATGGTAATTGATGGGGCATGGTGGCACACGCCAGTAATCGTGGCTCTTGGGAGGCTGTACACAGGCAGATCACTACAAGTCTGATCTAGTCGTGAGACACTGAACACCCTGTAGACCCTTTCCGAAGAAGAAGAAGAAGAAGAAGAAGAAGAAGAAGAAGAAGAAGAAGAAGAAGAAGAAGAAGAAGAAGAAGAAGAAGAAGAAGAAGAAGAAGAAGAAGAAGAAGAAGAAGAACAATGAATAGGAAGAGAAGGGAAGATCTATTCTCATGAGGAACCATTATAAAAACTATATCTTACCTCCTAATTCAGTTTGCTTGGGTCTAGTAAAATACCAGAAAGTCTCAAGTATGCACATATTTCTTGATTATATAGGATATGTTATCTTATTTGAGATGTATAGATAATTATTGCATTAAATCTTTGCAAATCACTAATAATCCTGTGTTTGTCATCATTTCCCTTCACAGAAAGCAGGATGTAACTGGGAAGACTGAAAATAACCCTTAATGCAGAGAATGATTTAGAAGCTTTAATGCACAAGCAACCTGATTATTAAATGAAAAATTACAGAACTGACAGCAAAGAAGTATGTCCTTCTAAAAATATACATACTACATTTAAGGATGTGTGTTAATATATAGTTGTATAGATAGATAAAAGCAGAGCTGTATATACATATACAGTGTATAGGGAATGATACATTACACAACATTCACAATATTACCAGTTCTTATCTGTGAGAAGAATGACAAGTGATTTCTGCTCTTTTCACGTGACTGTGTTTTATAAATTATCTACAATGAACATATATTTCTTTTGTAATAAGGAAAAAGTGTTTCAGAAAGTAATCTGAAGACCTCCTACCTATGTAATTGAAAACTGCAATCTTCTGAACAGAGCAGAACCAGAAATGGAAGAAATTACAAATAAAAATCATCACTTCCCCTCAACACACAGCGTAAAGATGAAGGACCTTCCAGAAAATTAAATCTCTTGATGAGATTCCCAAGCAGCCCCTTTCAGCTCAGCAAAACCATGTAAATTTTCTCTTTATTGCTTGTTTTAAGATGTCTGTTCCTAAGTTCTCTGAAGTGAGATTATACAAGACTCATCTAGCCTTGCGTAGGACATGGTTATTTGTACAATACAGTGTAGCAGGTAAGGTTAAGTTCTACAAGACACTTCACACTGCCTTTGTTTAGGAGGACTCATGCAAAACCCAATAATAAATTCAGAAATTTCCTACTGGGTGCTGTTTTGCACATTACTCTCATTCTCTAAAAAAATGTAAACACAGCACATTTCTTTCAGGAAATAACATATACAAAATTATTTTGAAGTCAGAGGTGACACGTGAGATTCAGGCTAAGTGTGTGGGAACTAGATTTCCATGGTCAACTACACACTTAAGAATTTGCTCATGTGACCCAGTAGATTATAAATTTGTTCCCTCTCAGCTGCAAATCCACTGTACTCTGTTTCACTGTGAGGCAGCAAAAAGCTGGGCTTTGGCCCACCTCTCCATGGTCAGCCACTCCCTGTTAGACCCTAACAATAAGGGACATGGAAGGAGGTTGTGAAGATGGAGGGAGCAGAAAGACTTATGCCCCATTGCCTCATTGCTTGTCATTGCCACCCCATCAAGATTCCTTTGTTAGGAGTGACATTTGCTCCCTCGCAGATATCACCACTCCCTGAGAAGTATCTTCTTCTCTAAGTTACTTTAAACCATCCTATCCTCTTCCACGTGTTCACCAAGCCCTATTGACAGTGATGGTATCTGGAGCTTATAACCTTGGAATTATCCCAGCATCCCCATTTTGCCTTTGCAAACGTCTGCTAACAGTTTAGCAGTCCATTATATTAAGCTGCCTATTGAAATAGCCAAGGTAGTTTATGTTCTGTGACTAGATGCGCTATGTATGACTAGACAATGCAGTCTCTAAAAAAGAGAAGGGCACATAATTAGCAGGGAATATTAAGCAACTTTCTTCAGTTCTAACAGTTGGGCTTGTAATTGAGGAGATGAAATAAATGAAACCATATTTATTCACATATATTATTAAGGACAGTGTTATAGATTAAATGTCAAGTACAGTACTACCTCATTTCACAAATCAACACAGCCATTTTCTGCAGAATCCTAGAACAAATTAAGTTCATAAACTCAGGTACCACGGTATCCCTCAAAAGTTCACATAGGGAGGGCCTGCTCCTCAATGCAGCAATGTTCAGAAGCATCACTACGAGAAGGGGCTGGGTTACAAAAGTGCTAATTTCATCAATGTGTTAATCAATTGATAAGTTCACAGCTTGATGGGCTAATAAGGAGATGGGGTCTAACTGCATGAGGCCTGTCACTGGAGGTCTAGCTTGAAAGATATATATCTTATTATATCTCGTGTTTCTAATTCTCTCTCTCTCCCTCCCTCCCTCTCTTGCTCTCTCTCTATCTGCATGTCAAATACTATATGCTACTATTTCTTTCCACCATGCTATTATGTCTTATAGACAGCTAACCATGGATGGAAACCTCTAATACCATAAGCCAAAATAAGCTTTCTCTCCTTTAGGCTGCATATGTCAGCTTTTTTTTGTCCCAGCAATAGGTAAGTGATTAATATAGGCAACTATAAAAATATTTTAAGAATAGAGACTAGCCATGGAAGAAAATTTCAAGAAAAATTACTGAGAAAGAATAAGGAAAGTTATTTCTGTCATGGGCAATAGCTTTTGGAGTCCTTTCTTCCTCTCTTGTTCTTACTCTGATGACTGTTTACATGCATAAATTTATATGTATATGTGAGCTGTGCTGCACATTTTCATTTATAGCAAATGCTTTTTATAGCTAATACAGTTGCTCGCAACTGAAATTTTCTCCTTTCTTTTAAGCTAATTTTCCCATGCTTTGCATGGGTAATCTCTATTTGAACATCCCTTCAATATGACAATCTAAACACTAAACTTGTCTAACCCATATTAATTGAATAGGTTTGAATAGTAGAACAAATGAGTCACATAAAAGGAAAATTAATACAGTACCTTTCTCATCATTAACTCTCACCAACACTTAATACAGAGCCTAGAATGTTGGTAATAGCTAATAACTGTTTCTTCATGTATTGAGTTTAGTGATATAGTCAGTTTTCTTTGTGGTGTAGAGGAGGTTGAGTAATCTTGCCCTTGGATGTCTTACTGGTATATGGCAATTCAGAAATATAGCAGTATCTTAACAGGAGCTAAATTTCTTTTTTTTTTTTTTTTTTTTTTGGTGGGACTGGAGTTCGAACTCATGACCTTTCACTTGCCAGGTAGGCACTTGTGCCACAGAGCTATCTCCCCAGCCCCAGGAGATAAATTTCTTAAGTAGATACATTTTACTTGCTGTGGATAGTAGAAAGATGGGAAGTTTACAGATAGCTAAGAGAAGTTACTTAGTGTAGAAACAACCCTTAGACTTGAGCACACACTGACTGTGAATGGTAAAAAAAAATAGAAGATGGAATTGTTCAATTACTGTTCTGCAGTAATTGTAGAACAACATAAGCACATGGGAGAAAAGGAAGTTATCACTCTGGTATTGTGAATCTGAGAAGAGAGAAAAACCGCACAGAATTTGGGGAATTAATATGGGTGAATCAAGTTTAGTATTCAGATTAGCATGTTGAGTGGATGTTCAAATAGAGATTGCCCATCTAAAGAATGGGAAGATGATCTTAAAAGAAAGGAGAAAATTTCAGTTGTGAGCAAAAGTATTTGCTATAAATAGCATTTACTATAAATGAACATGTGCAGCTCACATATACATATAAACTTGTGTATGTAAATAGTCATCAGTGTAAAAACAAAAGATAAAGAAAGGACCCCAAAAGCAAAAGAAACCAGTTATCTATATGGATGACTCTTGCACAGTTTATAGTGGCCAGTTATTCTGTTGTAAACTGAGTACAAATAGGCCAAACACTAGTTTAAAGTAAAGCTTGAGAAATTAAGATTAACTTCAATATTCACTGACAACAAGAGATTGCAAATCACCTTTTCTACACTTTCTTAGAATTAAAATTGATTTTCCCTTGTCCAAAGTAGTATGACTGTGGGCCTAAATAAACTTATTGGAATAAAATTTATTGTTTGAGTTTCTTTTCAGTCTTATGATTTCCTAGAAGGACTTTTAGTGGTTGCTTAATTCAATCAACGTCATCCACAGTGGGAGCCAAATAGAAATCAATTCACCAAGTCTGAAGAGGGTTTCAAGTTAGATCTGTCTCCTTTAAAGAGATAATTGAAGGAGTGCAGCTTCTCAGATGTCTGGTGCTTCCCACTCTAATGCCCTCACAAAACTGGCGTTGGCCAACCCTGACTATTCTGTTTGACTTGATATGACATAAGTGTGGGCATTTAAAAGGAGTGAAATGCCAACCAGATTATTTTTTTAAATGACTAAAACTTTGAGACTTTCTGACATTTCCAGTCAATAAAATGCAAAGTCAGAATAATAAGAACAAACATTTCTCGAACTATGGCACACAGTGCTATTCTCATAAGAATTTTCAGACACAATTTTATTTAATCTTCCTGATAACCCAATGAAAAAGAAACTATCTGTTGTGGGTTGAACTATGTTCCCAATCATATGCTGAAGTCCTAACTCTCAGTGCCTCAATGTGACATCAGTTCAAAATAGAGATGTAGATATAATTAAGATGAATCACACTGAAGTTGGATGGGTCCCTAATCCAATATGACTCGTGTCCTTATGTAAAGAACACTATGTGAAAAGACAAACAGCTGAAGAACCATGTGAAGATTGGAGCTTTGCTGCCACAAATCATGGAACTAACCACAAGTGATGAGAGAGGGCTGGAACAGGTCTTTCCTTGGAAGGACCCTGTTAGGACCTTGATCTTGGACTTCTGACCTTCAGAACTGTGAAATAATAACTGCTTGCTATTTAGTTGACTCAGCCAATAGTACTTTGGTATAGTAGCCCTGACAAGCAAATGCACTATATTATACTTAGTATACTGGTGAAGCAAATGAGGAAGCAGTAGCTTCTAAATAACTCAGCTTCTGCATCTGAGCTTTGAGAGTCTGTCTGATCACTCCTTCCCACTCCTAATGCCATTCATTCATTATGACAGTGGTGCTAAGTAGGAGTTACAGTAGTAAAAATGTCATGATAATGTAAATTTCTCATTAATTCCCTCAGTGCATATTGAATTAACAATGATAACAAAGCATTTCTGTAGGCACCTTACACAACACATACACACACACACACACACACACACACACACACACGTGCACACGTGCGCGCGCGCGCGCGCGCCTAACCTTAGTTATTGTACTTACAACCATTTGAGGAGAAAAGAGTTGTATTTTGAACCCAGGATACCCAAGGAATGATTGAAAATTACAATGTTTAAGATATACTGCAGTAAAAGACACATCAATATTTTTCTTGTCTTTTTGAGACAGGGTCTCGCTATTTGAGCCCAGGCTGGTCTTGAACTCGCACTTATCCTCCTTCCTCAGCCTCCCAAGTGCTGGGATTACAAGCATGCGTAACCATGCCCGGCTTGAGACACATCACTATTAATCTTAATAAAAATATTCTCCCTTGCTTCCAACACACTTATACTACTTTTCTTGGTACTTTGTCCAGCAGTTCTGAAATTCCTATTTCTTGAGCATCTCTACAAGTTATAACAAACAATGTAGTGAGTGCTACTGCCAACTGCCATCTAACAGAAAGGGAAAAGCATAAAAATAGCAGGGTGTCATCTACCTTATTCACTGGATTTGGCAGCTGCAACTTTTGGGTCTTTCCCCAAGTCAAAATAACCATGAAAGACAAGTGTTTTGAATTGCTTCAGGATATTAAAGCCACTACAATAGAATAACTAAAATGTTCATGAAAAGGATGTCTGTAACTGCTTCCAAAAATTAGAAGAATGATAAGTATAATCAAAATGATAGGGAGTATTTGAGGATACTAATAGCAATGTATGTTTCACTAATATTTTAATTACATATTTATAATATGTTTGACCATATATCACCAATTCGGGATTTGTGAATATCAAGTCTTGGCACAAACACTAAGATCTTCCTGTCCACCTTATTCTCAGTTCTCTCACTGGTAAAGAGTGATGAAAATTTTCTAGGCTTGTGAGAATTGTGTTAAAATATATAAGAATGCTTAGTGAAACCTACAGGGCTCCGGGCAAGTGTAAATACAATTTGGATGAGCTACATCTTCCTTATTGTTGACATAAGAAAATAAAATCAATAGCAAGTATCCTGAGAGCATGTGAGGTATTTTAATTATATGGAAGAATGATATGTGTTATCCCTAGTTCACATGCCACAATGCAAGAACACAGTTTAGTGAGATGCTGTCATGGTGACCACACTACTTCCATCTCCAACATATACACACAAAACTTGGCTTTGAGGATCTTTGCTTGTAGCTTAAATTGGAAATCACTGCTACTAACCTTGTAAGAAATTAAGTCAGCTTTGTAGTAAGGAAAACAAAAGCTGTGTTTGAGATTATTTTAAAAATTGCATGCTCACATTCCTTTTCATTGCTTTCCAATGACCACAAATGAATTCGTTCTCCCACTGCCTCACACACATCTGATGTTTGCTAACACAGAGAGCACAAGGAAAACAGGCCCTTTGTTAACAAAGACAGGAAGTTTTCCATTTCAACTGAAGGGCAGTATCCAAATAGGAAAGAGAAAAATGTACTACTACTGGGCTTATCTTCCAAATGCACCTGTTTATGACAATTTGGTAAATGTCAAGGGTGTGGGTATTGAACTAGAAACAGAATCCCCATTGAGAAACACTTTGAGATCTTGCAGGAAGTGGAAAGAAAAAGAGAATAGGCTGACTTTCATTAACTTTGGAAAGTATATTGATATTTCCTTATTGGACTTATCACAGGATCAAAGTCCAAAATACATCTTGAATAAAACGCACATAATTACAAAAACAATTTCACATGCTGTCATATTTCAAAATGCCTTAGCCTCACCCTCTTTCCAACACCAAAACAACAAAATTACTAGGAAAAGGGCCAGTCCTAATTCAGAGATGCTTAGTCTCTGAAGTCCCTTTCTATTCTTTCCCTCATGAGTTCTTAATACAGAGATTTTGTTGACATTTAGCATGCAAATTATATTCATCCCACAAATGGAAATGATTTCGGCATAATCACAGATTTGACACTGGAAGTTTCATGTTTATCATTTTCTATAGCATTTTAGACATCAATATATCAGATAATATCTAAAATTTATGCAAGTATACTAATAGGGATGTAGTCAAAGGAGATAAAAACAAAAGAGTAGACATATCAGTCAATATTCACTAGACGAACTTATTTAATGCAAGTAACACAAATATATAAGGATTTACACAGTACACTTACAATGGCCACTGCAGACTCACTTGTGGAAGAATGCCAAAGGTCTGTTTGAATGCCTGAGATCCAAAGGATACATGGGCTTGTTATCTATTCCTGTGTAATACATGAGGTTTGATCAAAGCATAAAATGTATATTTAAATTTTAAAATATTAATTATTGTAAAAGATATTGTCATTGCTTTGAACACATCATTTCTTGTAACTTTCTAAGGAAGATCTGGAAGAGCCCTTTCACGATTATCTTTATAAAATGTAATCAAAAACTGAGTGAATCCTATCCAAGGCAGAAGAAAGATGAGAAATATATAATGGGGTGTCCTCATCCTCACACTCAAAATGGTAATATAAGACAGATGTTTCAAACTGATTTAGGGCATCAAGGCTGCCAGACAGTGGAAATGCATGATAAAGAACATCCAGAATTGTTTCTGAAGGTGGCAAGAATGAGGGGTAGGCATGCTCGAAGGGAGGGGGAATATATTGATGGAGATTAATAACAATGTGTTTTTTACTACTGTGATTGTAGGAGTATTTCTTTTTTTTTTTTTTTTTTTTTTTTTGGCTATTTTCTTTTTTGGTACCAAGAATCAAACTCTGGACCTCAAGCTTGCTAGGCTGTTGCTTCACTGCTGAGCTACATCCCTGGCCTCAGGATGCTTCTTTTTTGTCATTGGTGTTGGTCTTTTGGTTGTCATTTTATTTCTTAGTACTAGGGATTGAACTCAGGACCTTGACCTTGCTGGGCAGGCACTTATTCCTGCTGGGCTATCTCCCTGGTCCCCTGTGGGGATGTTTCTTAAAGACAGATTCTCACTATGTAGCCCAGGATGGTCTTTATCTTAGCACTATCCTCCTGCCTCAGCCTCTCAAGTTCCAAGATTACAGACATGCTCCACTATGCCTAGTTTTAAAATTTTTAATTTAATAATTCATTGTATTTTTCATCTCACATTTTAGTATCCTAAAACTGGATTAAAACAGCATTTGTTAGGGTCAGTGAGATAGCTCAGTTGACTAAGTGCCTGCTTAGGCAAGCTCAAGGGTTTAATCCCTGGCACCATATGCCATGCCAACTCCACACCAGGACACACTGAGGTAGCCACTGAGTCTGGGTGTGGTGGTGTGCACCTGTAGTCCCAGCACTGGGGAGGCTGAAAACAGCAGAATCACTACAAGTCTGAGCTGCGTAGTGAGACCCTGCACAAAATACAAAAATACATATATAAATAAATAAACTCACTAAAATATCATTCATTTGTTATTGTAGCTCACATGATGGTAGGTAAGCTGAAAGTCACATTGCCTTTCCTGTGATTGTTCATATGGCTGCAGGAGGGTGGGTTTGCTCATTTGGATGCAGATTGCCTGCAGACTCTGCTCTCAGATGCACCAACTAGGTTAGGTATCTTAGGGAAAGCCACTTTCTATAATGCCTCTCATCCGCCTCCTGGGACTGGTAAGATGGCCTTGCTGTGTCCTCCTCATCATGATGGCAAAGATATAATAAAACTAGAAGAAGGACATTTAGAGCCCTGAGCTCAAAACTAGAGCCCTGATAGTCTTACCTTATTCTATTGGCCAAATCAAGCCACATTGCTAAGCTACGATACAAAGGACAGGGGAAGTTGACTCTGATTTTTTTTGTTGTTGTTGTTTTTGTTTTTTTAATGGGAGAACTAGAAAAGGTGCAGAGCAAAGGATTTGGATATAAAAAGAAATGAAGAGTAGGGTCTCCTAATTCCAAGTGAAGCTACCCTAACAGAGATTATCTCAAAGGAAGAATCCATGGTTATATATCTGGTGAAAATTAATTAACTTCTAATAGCCTCCAGTATACGACACCCAGAGCAGACATGTGAACAGGAAAATAACAGTGACTTGTGGGGAGTCAGCGATGCCTATCTTTTAGTAAGAATTAGTCATCTCTGATAACATAATGATGTTTCTGGCTCAATTCTAATTAGAAAAGGACATTTGAAAGGTAGCTTTTAACCACCCACAGCTTGAGGGAAATGCTTCCTGACCAAAAGATTTTATTACTAATTGTCTGTACTTAGGTGGGGTGGGACAGTGACAGTAATTTTGTGCCAATTAAGCTAGACCACAAAGTGCCCCTACATCTGCTCAAATGTTATTCTGGGTGTTTCTGCATGACATTAAGGTCTGAATCAGTAGACTTTCTACATTAGCATCTTCTGCCATTGTGGGTGGGCCTCATTCAGTCAATTGATGGTCTGTACAGAACACAAAGATGGATTAATAGAGATTCACTTCTGCCTGAATACTTAAGCTGGGATACTGGTCTCTTCCTACTTTTGGATTCAAACTGAAAAATTGGCTCTTTTGTTTTGAGCTGTCATCTTTGGGACTAGAACCAATACCACTAGCTCTCTTGGCTCTCCACCAAGTTAGCTACAGATCTTGAGACATCTCAGTCTCCATAATCATGTGAGTTAATTACTTATTACCAAACAACCAATCACCTATTGATGCTTTTTCTCTTGACACACCTGGCTAATATAATTGACAAGGGGTAAAGTTCAATTACAACTCTAGCCTCTTCTAAAAGGCACTCAGGAAATGTAAACTGTGCTCACAATAAGTAAAGCTCCAGTTTGTTTTTCCCAGTTGTCTAGCTTCAAAACATAAGCAGCTATTAACATTGATCTGTCCAGACTGCATTTATAAAGATCTGTAAACCGATCAGAAGGGAAATTAAATTAGACTGTAATTTTGCAGTACTCTGAAGAACATTAGCTTACAAGAACACTCAGGAGGTCCAATTAAAATCATCATGGTCTATCTAGCCATAGAATGCAATCACTTTCTCTCTCCTTCCACTAGACTTGAAGTGCTACTTGTGTAGTGCCTGTCTCATTTGGAGGATTCTTGCTGCTTGTGTCTAGAGATACTGGTCATAAATCCAGGTTAGGAAATGCCGAAAGTAATCCTGTTAGCAGAACTGGAGTGAAGAATAAAGTCAGTTCAGTGATGCAGCTAGAATTAATGTCGGAGAACTGGTAATATGAGCTTTAGGATGGAAAAAGAGCTGAGCTATGCCAATGGCCATTGAGAGATTAAAAATAAAAAAGACAAAAACAGTAGGATCAATAACGATTTTTGAAAAAGGAGAGCCCTACTTCAATTAGCTCAAGTTCAGGCTTAGTTGCTAAAACTCCAGTTTTAAAAAGGAAGTTGACACTAACATACCCTGTTTGATTCATTTTTGTTACATCCTTTCCTATTTTAAAAATAAAACAAATGAATGCGGAAAAGTTAAGAAAGTGTTCAAGCCCATGTCATAGAAAATGAGCCCCATGGACCATGCTCCAAGTTATTCAGAATGCAAAGACTACATCCATTTAACTACATTCATAGCCTGTGTGTCTAAAAAAATGAGTAAAAAAAGTAGAAAAGGCTTAAACAAGGAAGGGGTCAGACTCTTGCATTGAGTAAGGGAATTCAAAGTAAGTGCAGTTATCAATAAAGTCTTAAGGAAACATAGTAAGAGATAAAGGATCTTATCTATGATGAAAAAGAAGTCAGAAAGCAATGAGAAATGTCTCACTAAAAAAAAAAATCGGGTTGTTCTCCAGGGAAACACAGAAGGGTCTGGGACAAACAGCTGGGCAAATGAAAAAACCATGTTGAATTTAGACAAATTCACTATGGTAATGGTTGGTCCTGTGCCTATTTCACTCCCTGACAGAAGCATTGGTAAATATGAAGCGATATAGCAAGCTTGGAGCTGACAAAGATCGGTCTGATGGTATGGGCTGGCTTCCAGGAAGACTAAACTTCTTTAATGTCCCGAGAACCAAGATGACCACAGACATGTGAACATCTAGATCCAGACTGAGTTCCCAAGAGTCATCTGTTCCTTCTGAAATATGAGAAGAAATCTGTTTCACCCCATTCTTTACTCATACAGGATTGTTTTGAGAATTGTCAAGCCTTTCAGCCTATTCCTCTCTCTACCACAAATGTTATTCTCTTCTCTTTCTCCCAACTGTAGCTTAATACTGATTCAGAAAACAGCCCAACTATTTCTTGGGATGAATTCTGTGATGTGTTGCCCAGATCCTCCTTCAAGGAAATATTTATTGTTCCAGATTATGAGACAGAACTTCCTTTCCTGCTTCCATGCTTCTTTCTACAGTGAGTTTCATCTATGCCAGAATACTGAAGTCTGATCATCTACTCTCGAGCTGGGATAGCTGTGAAGGTCCATATCCTGAAGTTCTCTCCAGGAAGTTGGAGAGAACTCCCTGCTTCCTGCACAACTGCTCTTGGCCCAGCGGTACACTTGACTTCTCCTTTACCTACTTCTTTTTCTTTTCCCTCCCTTTCCTAGGTGTTGATCCCATACTCGCTCTTTAATAAACATCCTGTCCATGTTAAGACATACTTCTACAAGAACGTAATATGTTGACATTTCAGGCTCAGCAGAAGTAAGAGGTGACAAAAACGGGGGAACACAGTGTTCACTCATGCAACCATCAAAACATTTAAATAGTTCTGCAACTCACTGGAAATAAAATAAATTCAAGAATCTTTGTGTCTCGCTGGTTTTGTGCAGGAACATAGAGGCACCATGCTTATTGTCTTAATAGGAAAATTAATACAGAAATCAGGACTTATAAATGAATGTGGTAAGATCTGGGAGCGTGAAGACAGAATAGTGACTATAGCCAGAAGACAGACAACCTGAGGACTTCACCAGGAGCATTAAAACAGACAGACAAGTAGGATGTGAGGCAAGCCCAAAAGTGACTACTCTGGCCATCAAAATGGAAAATCATGGAGAGATCTGCGCAAAGCTCCTGTGCTTCAGCTCCACGCATCCTACATATTCTAACTTCTGTTTATTTCCACCTTCCAAATTTGACATGAGGGAATGCCCAAATAGCTCAGCAGAGTAAAGCTCCTGCAAGCAGGCACAGGGGCCAGAAGTTCGATCCCTGGGCCTGACATGCTGGCACCACCCCCAGGGCATGCTGAGATGGCAATTGAAATTGGGTGTGACTGTGCACACCTATAATCCCAGCTCTTGCGAGGCTGTGAACAGGCAGATCACTACAAGTCCAATCTAGTAGTGAGACCCTGAACACCCTGTACAGCCTTCCCTAAAATACAAAAGAAAAAAATAACAAATTTCACATGAATGCCTCTCATCAACAAAGCTTAACATGGAACTGTACAAGAAACAAGATTCTGGTAAATATAATTCGGAACTTTAGGTAGGAGTAGTAGTGGAGTGGGTTAACCCAAACAAACCAAGAAACTCCCCAACTGAACCATTAGGCTGATCTTCCCAACTTTGGAGTCATAGTTTGCACTCCGCTTCCTGTCACCACTTCAGATGGCTTTAGTGACCTTCTTGTTTCTATACAAGTCATTGGTTTGAGTACATACTGTGGAAAAAAATAATTCATGTGTGTTCTCTGAATGTATAATAGATATACCTTAGCCCCTTATGATCAATGTTGATGGGAAAGAGATGAATCCAGCCCAGGAGGCTTAGGAGTGAGAAAATTTAGAAGAACTAGGAATAATGTGGCATATGGTCACCTGTCCTTTCCTTAGTCTTAATTGCTCAGATGTGTTATGTACACATACCAACTCTCCACAAGAACATAAACATTATGTTCTATAAACATGTACTAATAAAAAGATAAAAATTGGGGAAAAAAGGAATAATGAAGCCACAGTTTTCAAATGTAATAGCCATGAAGTAGAATTTATTTTCTGCTACAAGAGTTAGAAAGTAAAGTAGTTCCTGTGAAAATAGACTACACTCCAATGGACATGATTTTTCATCAGCATAACCCTTTAGCCGTATTGAAAATGGCAAAATCTTTGGCTCCTTTTGTATCATTTCCATCTCTGAGGCCTTGCAGAGGGGTAACATGGGGACTGTAAATACAATTTGCTCAATTATGACCTTAATAACCCAGTTTGCCTATTCTAGAAAGGGACAGATTAGCAGATGGCCCACTAAGTGGCTTTTATCTTCATATATTAATGGTTCCCTGAGAACATTCTTTCTTAAAGCCACTATTCTGGAAAACAGGAACATCAGCCCTCCGTGAGACGCTGAATACTGTAAAGTTAAAAGAAGTGGTAACAGTCTCCTTTGGATTCCTCGCTTTCTGAGCCTCAAGTAACACATTTAGGCTTCTTTGTGTGTTGGCTTTTGTTGTATTGTGTTCTAATTTTGAAGTGTGCCTCAGGATCATTATTCTTTTGCAGTACTTGACTAGCAATATCAGTGCCACCTGGAAGCATGAAGCACTACAAAATCTCAGGCCCCACTGTCAGATCGGAATATTATTTTCAGGATGACAATCAAGTCAGCTATACACCCTAATAAGTTTAAATTGACTGCAAGCAATGGAGGTATTAGATTTCCCACTAGCTAGCAGATTTGTAAGAAACTGTGCTGTATAAACTCCTTGCTCTAAGCAATAAGGTTTTACTCTATGGAGGAACAGATGAACCCTTTGCCTTAAACCTTACCTTTAGCAATCTGGGAGACTCTCATGACTCAATGACCCCAACTAAAAAACACTTGCTTTCACAAGTGAGAGAAATATGGCAACTATGTCCCATTCAAAATGCCTTGACTGCACTTTAGCCCCCTCTCTCCTACTTTTCCTCCTCTATATTGAGTCAGGGCCATTTGTTTTTTTAGGAGTAGTCTATGAGTAACCTTTGGAGCGTTCAAATGATCCAGAATCCTAGAGGAAATTTCCATGGCTAGATTTAGACAATAATCATTATGGCACGTGTTCACAGTGCAGTGCCTGCACCATTTTTATTCACACCTGTTTCCCAGTGGGCTTGCTTTCCCTCTCAACAACAAGCACCTGTGTGCCCTTGTCAGCTGCATGCTCTCTGTCAGAACCTGCTTTGCTTGTGTGCATGAAAAATCTAAAGTGCCTATGAACTTTTGTCTTCCATTCTCAGTCTTTAACTTATGTCCAACTGCTGGAAAGAACAAATATTCCAGCTCCCTTTTCGATGGAGCAACCCTGAAGGATATTTGTACAGTTTCCAGAACTTGCCCTGTGTTACACTACTTAAAGGCATAGGATGCTTAAACTCCTTCGCATCCTTGCCCTGCTTTCCTGGAAACAGTTCCTACTCAATCACTTGCACATGAATTCTTATCTGAGGCTATGCTACTGAAGGAGTCAACTTACAATAGTCACTTTCTTGACCTCCTCTGTTGTATATTGTGGACTATAATTTCATATGGAATTCACTGATTTTTCTGTATATTTAGGAAATACCTTCTCTGTGCCAGACACTGAGTTAGGGATGGAAATATACTGACCAAGAAGGATATGTTACCAGCCCTCAAGGAGTTTATGCCTAAGCAGAGAAACAGTCTAATGAAAAGCATAGCTAATTACATATTGTTTTATATGTGAGGTCAAGACATATCTGTTTGACAGAAGAAGCCTAGCTCTTCTTCCTATTAAAAATAAAGAAAAATGGCTTCCTACATGAAACAGGAAGTAATATATGCATACAATGTTTAAAAATTCATACATTTGGTAATTAATATGACAAAAATTTCTTGGGCAAAGGAGAGTTCATGTGAGGTGACTAATCCAAGCATGAAGTCCAAAGTAAGAAGGGGAGAAAACGAGAGTGGAGAGAGACAGGGAATGGTAATCTGCAATCATCCTTCCTCCCAAAAGCATAGAGACCTGATCTTGAGGGAGACCAGAAAGGAAATTGATAGCGACCTAGATTTGAGATCATAAAGGCTTGCTTCAGAGAAGAGAGTAAAGGATGAATTTCAGAAATATTTTGCAGTAAAGTCATTAAACCTAAAACATAGTATGATTTGCCTTCTAAATATGTGCTGTACAGAAACGTCAGCATTCATAATGGGCTACAGACACTGGCCCTGAGTGGACCTGAGCTCTCATCCTGAGTGATGCATGGCCTATATGGAATTTTCTTAAGATTGTGGAAGCCTACTAGTCTTGTATCGGCAGATGATCCTAGAGGGACAACAGCCTAAGGCAGTTTGTACGAAATAAGAGACATCCAGGGCCCAATTTGCAAGCAGGCTCTGGCTCCCTGAAGTAAGCCACAGCAAACAAGAAATAAGGGCAAAGCAGCTGAAATAATATGAAGTGAACAAGTGCCAAGAAGATCAGAAAATCATGTGTTGAAATAAAATATTATTTTCCTTGAGACTGCTCCTAATTCATTTGCACTCTAAATGACCTTATTTAAAACAAAGATTTTTAAAGCTACTACATTTCCCTCTAAGTAGCAGGCATCATGAAGAGACCTCATTTCCTAAATCTTAGCCCTTAGCAGGTGGGAACTACACAATATTCTGCAGGACATTAGCCAATTGCTTTTTCCCCACCTATTGATCATCGGTGGTACTTTCTCATTGCATCTTAATGTCATGCTAAATTTGACAGGATCAAAGAAATTAAAGCAATTCTCTAGTCCCACAGCATAATAAAATCACCTGAGAGCTAAAAAAAAATTCCCAATGCCTATGGCCAACCTCAAGAGACTCAGACTGAACTGATCTGGAGCTTTGCACACCAGGCTTTTAAAAACTCCTGGGTGATCTTCTCACACAGTTAAAGGATTGAGAATCACAGCATGGAGTACAGCTACTCAATGGTCCCTTAGTGGAAAAGAGCAGTCAGAACTCATGCTGCCATTCCCCCAAGGTTCCTTAGAGCCTAAGTGAAGGATGCTGCTCACTTTTTCTCCTAAAGCAAGCAGCAAGATGATTGGAGATATTTCATTTCATCCAAATAACCTTCTGCCAGCTCCTTGGGTAGCCGGGACATAAAGTAGGGAGAGACACAGAGCATCTATAACTTTCTCCAACTAGGAGGTAAAATGTACATATTTCCAAACACCAGAAGGGATCTTAGTGCTCTTCTTACTACACATCATAAGCCTAACAAGATGAGTTCCTTTATCTTAAAGAAATTACCAGTACAATTTCATTATGAGTTTTGTTGGAGACATTAAAATACATCTGCCTGATAAAGCAGTAAAAAAGGCCTCACAGAGAAAGGCAATAAAATACATTGTTTTTCCTTACTGAAATACAATATGCATGCTGGCTTCCTGAAAGATGTCAGAGTGGTGACTAGTAGAGAAAGAGACTTTCTGAGATTTGCTGTCCAAATAGTGGAAAATAGCAACCTGAGGAAGAGAAGGAGGGAAGTGAGCCCCCTAGATCTAGGAAGGATCTGAATCAAGAAAGGAATTCCACAAGAAGAGGGAAGTAAAGAACGAGGTAGCAGATGGCACCTTCTCCCTAGCTCTGGATTCGCTGCATAGGAGGGAGCAGCTCAAAGCAGCAGATGCACAGGGGCCGCTGGCCAACCCAGAATCCTCCATGGAGAGATACACCAGTAGAAGGGAGCAGTGCACATGCAGGAACAACACAGTGTGTAAGTGGAGCAGGGGCTCTGATATCCTGTGGGTGAGGGCAAATGGCCAGGGACCATCTTGTAAAGGACCAGATGACCTTGGAACTCACAACTTCTGGCTTCATTTAGTGGCCCACAGCCCATTTAAAGCCCATAGGAAGCACATGGCTGCTACAGGCTGAACTGGTCGGGTTCTGGCCTCAAGGCCAGAAACCAACCTAAACGTGAGAAAAAATAAAGATGCAAGCTTGCTGGGATTACCCACTATTCCATCACAAAGTTACTGCTCACTGGCTGAGATTGATCACCATGGATCTGGACTCTGCTTACATTGTCCACCAGTAATACCAGAGACATACTTTAGAGCAGATCTCTCTCTCTCTCTCTCTCTCTCTCTCTCTCTCTCTGTCTCTCTCTCTCTCTTTCATTTTTCTTCATTGCTTGTTTTTATGAGTTTTTCTCTTTTTTTTTCAGTACTGGGTGTCAAACTCAGGACCTTGCACTTGCCAGACAGCTGCTGAGCTATCTCCCTGGCACACTAGTTTTATATAAGGGTGAACATGGTTTCTAGATTTTTATGGTTATTGCTATGTTCTGTTCTATTTCTCATTACTGTCTTCTCTCCTGTGTTTTGCATCAGTTTCCCGAATTTTGCATGATCATCTTTTATCCTACAGCTTTGATTCTAAACTCATCCTATTCTATATCTCTATTTTCCTCCGTAATCACTTTGAAATTTTCTCCCCTGAGGATAAAATTGTCATATTGAGTGCTTATTTGCTGTATAAATTTTTCCGGTTTGTTTAACATTTTGTTATATACCCACAAATCTAGATCATACAGTTAAAGTTGGAAAATTAATAGCTATCTCAGTTCGTTATTTTCTAGGCTGTGTTTAATGCTGTTATTGCCAATTGTATCATGCCAGCCAAAGTGACATAATTGTTCTAACCAGGTGTTCTTCCTGGGATACCAGCAGTGAGACTGGCTAAGGGTCATTAAAAAATACTGTAGGCCAGTGCCAAAGAACAAGGGGTGGAGATAAATAGACAGCAATGTATTATCCTCAACAAACTGAAGAGGCAAGATCTTGCCACAGACTCAAAACCCACAACTCAGATACACCTGAAAGACACTTTAAAAAGTAGTCATGAATTCTAAATACTTACACTAAAGCTACTCACTTATTATTTAAAAGCATCAATCCCAAAATTATATTTAAAAGAAAGAAAATGAGAAAACTCTTAAACAAGATGGAATGTCAGACTTCCCACTCAACAAAGGCAAACAGAAGGAGAAATGAGGTAGAATAATCCAAAAGCCGCCAACCTGGCTCCTCTAAAGCGGCAAAAGAGGAAGTAAAAAAGTACAAGGCTCAGGGCCATGGAGATAGCTTGGTGGAATAAGTACTTGCCTGGCAAGCACAAGGTCTTGAGTTCAATCCCTGGTACAAAAAAAAAAAAAAAAAGTAAAAGGCTCTACAAAAAAAAATTAAATCTAAAATAATTTCTTAGATAGTGACCACAATGAAAGATATGTATTAATGATTCTACAGAAGACACAGCTAAAATAATAAAGAAACTTTAAAAAAACTGGAAATCATGAATATCCAACATAGAAAACAAATGGAATCCATATACCATATTCAGTTATCTAAGAGATAAATATTTGCATTGAAACTATGCAAAGCAAGATAAGCTATTTTTTTTCCAATTCTTTTATTGTTTAAATTTAACAATGGTTATATTACATATTTTCATCATCGGATCAGTTTAGATTAATACATATAGGTATATAAGATTGATCAAACAACTAAACATTAACCTTTCTAAATCCACATTACTTTTTTTTTTCTTTTCCCCCTTTTTTTCTTTGAAAGTTGACATATTGCATATTG
>PVJA010021383.1:25323-35792 GCA_004027025.1 Myocastor coypus | reverse complement strand
CCAGGCTGGTCTCGAACTCACACTGATCCTCCTGCCTCAGTCTCCCAAGTGCTGGGATTACAGACATACACCGCCACACCCAGCTAAGAAATACATTTTAGATATATAGATTTAGTAAGTTAAAAGTGCAGCTTGTAATAAGGGTACACTATGTTACCACTAGTCAAAAGGAAGCTGGAGCACCTGAGGACTTGGGTGTGGGGCAAACTGTGTCTTTGAATTGTGGGGCCTGAAGAAAGGCCATTACACAGGCTTAACCCAACAGGCCTCACCCCTGGGAGGCCTCCCCGGACTCTCCAGGAAGCCTGCCCTGCCCAGACTCACCCCAGTAGGTGTCCTTGCAGTCTCTGGAGGCCGCTGCAGTCAGGGACCCCTGCTCGCTGCTCCTGCAGCCCCGTGTTATTCCTGGTAGTTGTAGTCCTCGCCAGGTGCGGCCAGTAGAGGGCCTTTCTCTGGTGTGGCTACTTAGGCTACTTGGGAGACAAGTTGAACACACTTTTCTCTGTTGTAACTCAGTATTTTATGTTTTCCTCTTCTCAGCCCCCCGTCCTAACCTTCCTTCACCCCATCGCTGGATCCATAACAGAGGAGAAATAGCATGAACTTTTTGTTTGGCTGCAGTCCCTTTCCTTCAGCAGAGAGACAACGCCTTGTCCATACTACTACACGGGAGAGTGGGGTGCTGGGGTGCTGGGCACGATGAGGGTGGAGAAGCAGGCACTCTGTTCTGTTTTTGCCTTTTGCTTCCGTTACTGCAGTAAGTGAAAAAAAGGCTTAATTGTTAAAAATTTGTCCAGGGATCATAACTGACTACCTCCTGCTGACCTAGGGGACACTTCACATCACCACCCCGCAACGACAGACACATATTATTTTTAAGTACATCCCCAGGCCAGCTGTGCTGGCCCCGCCCCTGGGGCACACTGAGATGGCAACTGAGATGGCGTGGTGGCACTTACCTGTAATCCCAGTTCTTGGGGGGCTGCAGACAGGCAGATCACTAGGAGTCTGATCTAGTAGTGAGACCCTGAAAATACAAAGACAACAAGAACGGCCGGGCGTGGGGCGCACGCCTATAATCCCAGCACTCGGGAGGCTGAGGCAGGAGGATCGCTGTGAGTTCGAGACCAGCCTGGGCTACAAAAGTTAGCTCAAGGCCAGCCTGAACTGCACAGTGAGACCCTGTCTCAAAAAGACAAAAAAAAAAAAAACCAAAGACAACAAGAACAAAACCATAGACAGACTACAATTCTGAGGCATAAAATAGTTCTCAACATACGTAAAAAGATTCAATTATGCAAATGTTTTAACCGTAACAAATTAAATTAGACACTAATAGCAGAGAGCTATCTGAAAAATACTCAACTATTACAAACTAAATAACACACTTCTAAAAATCCCATAGCTCAAAGAAGAAATCCAAAGGGAAATTAGAAAATGCTTTGAACTGAATGGAAGTGAAAAGACAGCATAAAAGACCTGTGAGACGCCACCAGTGGCATCTGTCCTACTGCGAGAACGTTTTGCAGCCCCAAATGCCTGTTACCAAAGAAGAAAGAACTCAAAGCAATTACTTCAAACATCCACCCTAAGAAATAAAATTTTTGAATGGAAATTAAGCCCAGAGTAAGTAGACAATAGGAAACAATAAAGACCAGAACAGAAATCAGTGACATAGAAATCAGAAAAATGATAGAGAAAAATGAACAAAAGCAAACCTAGTTCACTGACAAGAAAAATAAATTTCTAGCTCTACTAATAAGGAAATGAGAGGCCGGGAGTGGTGGCTCACGCCTGTAATCCTAGCACTCAGGAGGCTGAGGCAGGAGGATCAGTGCAAGTTCGACACCAGCCTGGGCTACAAAAGTGAGCTCAAGGCCAGCCTGAACTACATAGTGAGACCCTGTCTCAAAAAGGCAAAAAAAAAAAGGAAATGAGAGATGACATGCATTATCAATATTAGGAAAAAGTAATGATGCCACTAATATATATATATATATATATATATAAAGTTTTGTCCCTACCAATTTCATAATTAAGGTAAAATTGTTATATTTCCTAGAAACCACAAAATTCAGAAGCTTAGTCAAGACAAAACACCTAATCCAAACCCCAGTAATCCCAGAATTTAGGAGGTTGGAGCAGGAGGATTACAGCAAATTTGAGGCCAGCCTGAGCTGCACAGTGAGCTCAAGGCCAACCTGAACTATGTAACAATATCTTGTCTCAATAACAAATAAGCCAACAAATACAAAAAACCCTGAAACACCCAAAACAAAGAAAACCCACATAATCTCAGTGTTTTTAAAGAAATTCAATTCATATTTAAAATTCTTCCTCTGACTTATTTATTTATTTATTGTCTTTTTGAGATAGGGTCTCTCTATGTAGTTCAGGCTGGCCTTGAGCTCACTTTTGCAGCCTAGGCTGGTCTCGAATTTGCATGGATCCTCCTGCCTCAGCCTCCCAAGTGCTGGGATTATAGGCTAAAATTCTTCCTGATAGTACTTTCTGACACCAAACTGGGTTCTTTTTCCCTCCTGGAATTTTGGAACCTTTAACAAGACCGAGAATTAATTGGGAAGCAAAAGAGACTTTTATTCTTGACCAATCAAAGGACAAGTAGATGACAAAGCTCTCAATTTTTCAGCCTATTAGGACCAAGGGAATTTTAGATGTAGGATAAAAGAAATGAGGAAAATATGGGCTAATGAAAGGACAGATAGTCCTGTCTTTTTCAGGACTTTTTATTTTTTATTTTTATTTTTTTATTTTAGGGAAAGGTCTACAGGGTGTTCAGGGTCTCACTACTAGATCGGAGTGGTAGTGATCCGCCTGTATACAGCCACCCAAGAGCTGGGATTGTAGGCAAGTGCCACCAAGCCCAGTCTCAGTTACCGTCTCAGCATGTCCCGGAGGTGGGGTCTGCAAGGCAGGCCTGGAGATTGAATCCCCAGCCCCTGCTCCTGCTCCAGCTTGCAGGTACTTTAATCTGCTGAGCTGTTTGTTCAGGACTTGATAACATTCAGACAGGATGGAAACTCAGGTAGGTGAAGTAAGCAGTGCGAATGATTGCCAGTTAACATGCCCACAAAGAAACTTCCAGATCCAGATACTTCCCCTGCTGAACACTACTTATATTTAAAGAAGAAATAAGGCCAGTATTATGTAAGCTGACCTTGAGAATTGAGAAGATGGGGGTACTTCTGTGAGACCCAAACCACACAAACGTACCACAAGACAACTAAGGTCCAATATGTTCCACAAACTTTATTTATTTGCTTGTTTGTTTGTTTTATCTGTGTATTTGGTACAGGGTCTCATGTAACTCAGACTCGTGCTGATCCTCCTGTTTTGGTCTCCCCGGTGCTGTGATTACAGCTGTGTGCCACCACACCTGCACTCTCTCCTGCTCAGCATGTCCCAGGGGCAGGGCCCAGCATGGCGTGTAGGGCCAGGAATCGAACTCTGGTCCGTGCACTTGCCAAAGCAGGCACTTAGTCCATCTTCTATGAACTTAATAGACCTATCTTCCATTAAAAGATCCTGAGCTCAGTCCCTGGTACCACATACACACACACACACACACACACACACAAAGAAAGAACTTGGAAGACTATTTTTAAATGAGATTGTAGCAAGTTAAATCCCAAAA
Source organism: Myocastor coypus (assembly GCA_004027025.1). Taxonomy (NCBI): domain Eukaryota; kingdom Metazoa; phylum Chordata; class Mammalia; order Rodentia; family Myocastoridae; genus Myocastor; species Myocastor coypus. The sequence goes on along the minus strand of PVJA010021383.1, from coordinate 32,137 downwards.
TAAGCTGGGTGTGGTGGTGCATGCCTATAATCCCAGCACTTGGGAAGCTACTGAGGCAGGAGGATCAGTGGGATTTTGAGACCAGCCTGGACTACAAAATGAGCTCAAAGACAGCCTGAACTGCATAGCGAGACCCTGTCTCCAAAAGATAAAAAAAAAAAAAATATATATATATATATATATATATATATATATCTCATGAAAACATTTGGGATGTTCCCCCAGAATGTAGGGTGATTTAACTCTCAAAGTAAACAAGTGTAATTCTTTTTTTTCATAATTTAATTCATTTTTCATGATTTAATATTTTTATTGTTTAAATTTAACAATGGTTATATTACATATTTTCATCATCAGATCAGTTTAGATTAATACATATAGGTATATAAGATTGATCAAACAATTAAACATTAACACATTCAATCAATATTACTTTTTTTTTTCTTTTTTTTTCTACTTAGCAACATCAATAGGGAGGTAGGTCATGCCCACACACTGTACTCTGTAGAACTACTGTGAGGACAATATGCAATATGTCAACTTTCAAACAAAAAAAAACAAGTATAATTCTTCATATTAACAAAAAACAAAACAACATGGTCTTCTCCTTAGATACAAAATAGGCATTTGTAAAAATCTAATCCCTATTACTAATACAACCTCTTCAAAATCTAAGCATAGAACAAAATTTTCTCAACTAATACAAGACATCTATAAAACCTACTGGTAACTTAAGACTTAATTAGAAAAGACTAAACTTCTCCCTTTTCTAATAAAAAAAAAAGAAGATATCTATTCTTACCACTATATCAAGCTTTGCAGTGGCGTTTCCGGCATACACAGTTACATAAGAAATCCAAGTTATGTAGAGTGTAAACAAAACAAAACTGTCTGAATATGCACCCAACTTGCTAATCTACTTAGAAAATCTAATAGAATCCAGAAAAGTAGAAATAATACCTGATTTTAGCTGTTTATAGAATATAGGATTAAAAAATAAAAATAAGCTGGTAGGAGAGTGCACACTTGTAATCCCTGCATAGAAGGAGGATTATGCAGGAGAATTAAAAGGTTGAGCTCCACCTGGGAAACTTGGTGAGACACTGTCTCAAAATAAAGAATAAAATAAAGACATAAGGGCCCAGCAGGATGGCTCAGCAATCTAAAACACCCGCTTAGGAAAGCTTAGGCGGCTGCAGGGACCACGGTTCAATCCCTGGCACCACATGCTGTGCCAGCCCTGCCCTCAGGGCAGGCTGAGGCAGCCATAAAAAATAAAGAAATAAACAAACAAAAAGTTCTGAAACAAGAAAAAAAAATTAAAAAAAACAAATAATTCTTTAAAAAAATAAAATGAAATAAATAAATAAAGACATAAGAATGTTACTCAGTGGTATGCCCTTGCGTTTGGTCCCCAATACAAAAAAGAAAAAGAAAAAAAATCTAAAAATATTTAAAATAACACCAGTCATGTCTCAACATTGTTAATATGTTAATTATCAAATTAATCTATAATAGATTCAATGGAATCCCAATCAGAATCCCATCAGACATGTTATATAAGTCAATAAGTTCATTGGAACATTAATATAGAAATGAAAAAAGATCTGGCCTAGACAAAATAATTTTTTTTGTGTGAGTGCAGGATCTCACTATGCATTTCGGACTCATCATGATCCTCTTGATTTTTGCCTCCCTAGTGCTGGGATTACAGGTATGCATCACCATGCCTGGACTTAGACAAAATAATTTTGGAAAAGAAGAATGAAGCTAGAAGATTGGTACAACCTTACTCCAAGACTTATCCTAAAGCGACAGTAATCAAAATAGTGTGTACAGGGCCCAGCAGGATAGCTCAGTGGTCTAAAGTACCTGCTTAGGAAAGCTTAGGTGGCTGCGGGGACCGAAGTTCGATCCCCGGCACCACATATTGCGCCAGCCCTGCCCTCAGGGCAGGCTGAGCCGGCCATAAAAATAAATAAACAAACAAACAAACAAAAGTTCTGAAACAAGAAAAAAATAAAATAAAATAAAATAAAGTATTTTAAAAAATAGTGTGGTACAGATATCAAGACAAAAGTGATCAAGAAGCAACATAGCCCGAGAGACATCTAAACACTCACAGAGTGGTTTGTTTACAAAGGTTGAGTAGAGAAAGGACAGCCTTTTCAACAGTGTTAGTGATATAGGGGAAGTGAAGCTCCCCACCTGATTTGGATTAGTTTTTGTCCTCTAAAGATGAAGAATGAATTTTAGGAAGAAATGGAGGTTGAGAGTAGAATATTTATTGGAAAAGAAAGCTTTTGTCTCCGAGGGACAGAAGAGGGCTCAAGCAGCTTGCACAGGAAGCTGTGTCTTTCAGCTTATTTTTATAGGGCAAAACTATGTGGGGCTAAGGTGGAGAAAATGGGAGCTTGCTCAGGTGGATGTAGGGTGGGGAAAAACTATGGTCAACCAATGCGATGATAAGCACCATTGCTCAGGTAAAACTGATTAAGTCCGGGACCAAATGGGGAAGGGAGTCATGTAGCAAGCAGGCGTGAATGTACAACAAGACCTTATCTGGTAGCCATCCCAGTGGTAGTTGGCTTAATGATTCTTCCTGACTTTCTCAGGATGATGATCAATCCAAGATGCTAATCGTTAAGGAGATCTGCATTTGTTTGATCTTTGGTCTTTAGATCTAGCTCATAGCAGGAGCATCTGTTCCTTTCATAGTTGTGAGGTATCTTCTCTTCTGTGTTATCTCCTTTGAGGGTCTAGCCCTATCTGACTGTAATACTTTTACCTAACTCTACTGCCTGCCGCATTTGGATAGTCCAATACAGTGAGGAAACAAAAATCTAAAATGAGGGTCCAGCCAGATAGCTCAGTGGATTAGAGCACCTGCTTAGGCAGATCAGGGACCAGGGTTCTGTCCCTGGAGTGCTGAGCCAGCTCCGCTCCCGTAGTGCACTGGGACAATAACTGAGACTGTGTGTGGTGGTGCACACCTGTAATCCCAGCACTTGGGAAGCTGAAAACAAGAGGATCACTACAAGTCCAATCTGTGCAGTGAGACTGATCCTGTAGATCCTGTACTAAGTACATAAGAAAAAACAAACAAACAAAAAACTAAAATACTTCCATTAAAAGGCCCAATTTTTGTACAGTGCTAAAGCAGGATCAAGACTCTGCTACCTGACTTTCTTGCTACGTTTCCTGTTCTCCTGGTGCCATGGCAACTCCAGCCAGGCAAGGGATAAATTCCTCTGAATTAGAATGTGTTCCCATCATTCCTGTAGGTGTCTATTGAAGATGAAACTATAAACTGCTGTTGATGAAAGCAGAGCATTTCCCTGCATTCCACAAGGCTGACTGAACACCTATGTTGCAGCAGGTTCCACAAGCTGGATACAACAATGAATAAAACAGTCTCAGCCCGGGAAGAATTTACAAAGAAATAATGGTGGTACAGGTGCTGCAGAACTGCGGAGAGCATGCAAATGTTAGCTTAATGGTATCTTTTTAACATCAAACATTTTAAAATTTCTTCTGTTTGTACATTCTCATTGGTGAAAATGCAAACGATGCAGCAAAGGATAAAGAAGAAAATAAAAAGAAAGCGCCCTGATATCCTACTCTCAAGAAATAAGTATCACTAACATTTGGTGAACATCTTTTCTGTGCATTCATGTATTAAGCACTCAGGAATTATACTCTAAATGCTAATTTCTACCCTTCTCTTCTAAAGTAGCAATATGCAGTAGATCTGAGATGGTCATATATTTTCAGCGTGATGTTGGCACTGACTGTTAACTTTATATGACTTGTCAGAAAAGTCTTAAGCTGTATCTAATTTAAGCCACCATATGCATTCACTCTTACCTTCTCTTATGGGTACTGTTGGGTTGGTTTGGTTTTGTTTTATCTTGTGCCAGGGAAATCAGAGTCTTGACCTAGGAGCTGAAAGGTCTCAGTTCTATCCCTGACCCTCTTCTGATTGTGGCCAGCCCTTCAGGCTCCCTAAATTCCCACTTCTCTCTTCTGTAAAATAAAGGGGCCAAGATTTTCCCCACATGCCTGCTTTCATTCAGCAGAGTTGCCTCAGGGTCTTCATGCTTGAGGCTCCTTCCTCCAGAAACTGTGCTGGGAAAGGGGCGGATGGCAAATCACTCATTCCCGAACCACCAGGAACTACAAACCAGGGGGAATGCAGGTCAGAAAAAGGGAAACTCACTCAGCGTCCAAACTCACTCAGCGTTCAGTCTGCCAATCAAATTGTTTCACTGTTCTAGGAGAAATCATTGCCATTGGCCCTGACTCAGGAAAAGCCAACGTCTTCCCTGTCGCCTACAAGTACCTGCTCAACCTCCACTCCTGGCCCTCTTTCCTCACCTCCAGCCCTTCTCTTCCCCCTCATTCTGCCCCAGTCACAGGGATCCACCAGGCACTCTTTGCCCCTGGGTATGTGTACTGATGGTTCTCTCTGCCCAGGATGTCAACATAGCCTTTGGGGTCTTTTGCTTGGTTGCAGTTGAGTAAGGCCTGTTCTAAAATTTAAAATGTATGTATGTATGTATATATGTATGTATATATGTGAGACAAAGTCTTGTTGTACAATTTGGGCTGGTCTTGAACTCACAGTGAACCTTCTGTCTCAACCTCCCGAGTGCTGGGATTACAGGCCAGTGCCACCATGCCCAGTTCCAGTCCATTTAAAATTCAAACCCATCTCACATGTAGGAACATGTCATTCTACATTTTGCTCACTGCCTTTCTCCCTAACCAGAATGCAAGCTTGGCAAGGTCAGACTTTTTTTATCTGCTGTTATTGTCAATATTTCTGCTATTCTTAAGATGATGCCTGTCCTAACAGATGCCAGAATAAGTGTGAGATTGATCAGAGCTGAACAGAGGGTGGGAAATGGGAGGGCTGCTGTACTATACAGGTTGGGAGCACCTCTCCTGGTAGAATCCATGTGAATGGAACCTTCTGGAATTGTGCCTGGCACAAGCTGCACTGCTGTCGGTGGTGACCCTAATTACTGTCATGGGACGACTAGACCATGACTACAAATTATTAAATGAAAACATTATATAATAAAATATACAAAACATAAAGAAGCTGGGCATGGTGGTGTAGCTCTGTAATCTCAGCCCTTGGGAGACTGATGCTGGAGAATTGTTGGTGAGTTTGAGACCAGCCTGGGCTTCAAAGTGAGCTCATGGACATCCTGAACTACATAGCAAGCCCCTGTCTCAAAAAGACAACAACAAAAAATCATCCCACATCTTTCAACCTAGTAATATATCAGTTGTCAACTACTAAGCGCAGAGAGAGAGGGACCATAAAAAATTAACAAAATATGCTTTTCCCCCCTATACTATGTTTTTTTCCAAAAGTAAAGTATGATGAGGTCTCTATGTCAATAAATAAAAATCTATGTCATCTCTTTATGCCAGTCTAAAATTAAGGCCCATAAATAAAATTCACTGCTTGCTTTTTGTAAATGGAGTTTTATTACAACATAGCTGTGTACACTCCCATACATATTATCTGGAACTGGTTATGTATTCTAGTAGCAGTTTATTATTTGTGACAGAAGCCATATGGCCCACAAATCTACACTGCTTACTGTCTTTTCACAGAAATATTTGTTGATCTCTGTGGCTGAGTACTAAATAGCATGAAAATATGCTCTCTGAATTATCCCCGCATTGATATGCATTTACCTTGTTACCAATTTTTGTTGATGAATGCCTGGTAGATGTTTTGTATTTCTTTAATCATTTATTTATTGATTTGGTTCAGGGTCTCGCTATGCAGCCCAGGCTCGTCGTGATCCTCCTGTCTCAGCCTCTGCAACGCTGGGATTATAGGTGTGCACCACCACGTATGGTTTCAGGGGTTGGCTCAGCATGCCTGGGCTTCTGGAGGCAGCACAGCATGTGATGCTAGGGATTGAACCTGGGTCCCTGCATTTGCCAGGCCTGCACCTAGACTAATGAGCTATCTCCTTTGCCCCCAGACTTTTTGTAATGTACATCTTTGGACAGGTTGAGTATATAACCATGGAAGACCACCCTGAGGCTGAGCAGGAGAAGCTGTGATTAATTTATAATTGACCATTGTTAATATGAAAAGAAAGTCCATGGCTGGGAGAGAGGCTCCCTTTGGTGTCTTGGATGAAGCCCGTCCCCACGCCACCAGTCAAAGTGGAGACCCTGGCACCTCCAACCAGAATAAGTGCTGCATCTAAGGACTGTGCAACTCTTAATTTTTTTTCCTAGATCAACAGCATTAGTAACCCCTGAGCAGGTTATTTGTAACTTTGAGTTAATGTGCTGAAAGCTATGCTGCAAAACTTTGCTCCTCAATTCACAAGTCCCACCTGTGTGGGCAGATCAGCCTTTTGTTTTCCAGTTTTCCCAGTGTAAGCTCATTACTTATGTTAAAATTTTGATAAATACAGGCAGCACCTGGCCCCCCGGTTTCTGTTTTCATCAGACCTTGAACATCTGAATTAGCCCATTTTGCATAATTTTTTCTGTCTCTGTTTCATTCCTGAGCTATAATACTTGGCAGGTGATGGGGGCTCAGGCTAGAGCCCCTGAAATAGCCCTTCAGGATAACTCCCTATAGGAGATGGGTTGAATCACACGTGAGCATGAAGGTTCTTGATACACATAGCAAAAATGCTCATGGCATGGAAATATTGACTTTTTATGCTTTTGACTGTGTAGTGGCACATGCCTATAATCCCAGCACTGGGGAGGCTGAAGACAGAAGGATCACTATGAGTCTGATCTACATAGCAAGATCCTCTACCAA
>PVJA010021383.1:0-25223 GCA_004027025.1 Myocastor coypus | reverse complement strand
AGCAGAAAGTAGGTAGAAATCTTGAAGTCATAGGGGTAGGCAGAGTTCATGAACAAAAACCAAATGACACAGGAAATACTTCAAAGAATCAACAACTAGGTTCTCAACTTTTTGAAAAGTTTCTACAGGTAAAAAGAAATCACCAAGAGAGTAAAAAGCACACATATTGGGAAACAAATTTAGCTGACTAGCCCTCAGATGAAGGACTTCTACATAAAATATACAAAGAATTTAAAAATAGCAGGCCCCTGAAATCCAAAGACCCAATCAAAAAATGGGCACCTGAAATGAATATACACTTCTCAGATGAAGAAATACAAATGTCAAATAAACATAAGAAAAAATGATCTACATAATTGATCATTCAAGAAATGCACATTAAAACAAGACCAAGATGCCATCTCAACCCAGAAAGAATGGCTATAATCAGGAAGCCAATCAATAACAAATGCTGAAGGGGCTGTGGAGAAAAAGGAATTCTTCTCCTCTGTTGGTGGGAGTGCAGACTGGTACAGCCACTGTGAAAATCAGTGTAGCTACTCCTCAATAAGCTAGGATTAGTGCTGGCCAGATAGCTCAGGGGACTAAAGTACCTGCTTAGGTAGAGTGCAGTGGCCAGGGTTCGAATCCCGTTGTGCTGTGCCAGCCCCACCCCCTGGGGCATGCTGAGATGGTGATTGAGCCTGGGCATGATGGCATGCACCTGTAATCCCAGCACCTGGAAAGCTGAAAACAGCAGAATCACTGAGTCTGATCTATGTAGTGAGACCCTGTAGACCAGTGGTTCTCAACCTTTCTAATGCTTGTTACCCTGCAATACAGTTCCTCATGTTGTGGTGACCCCAAACCAAAAAATAATTTTTGTGGCTACTTCAAAACTGTAATTCCAAATAAATAACATTTCTAATGGCTTTAGGCAACCCCTGTGTTTTGGTCATTTGACCCCCTACTAGGGTCATGACCCACAGGTTGAGAACCGCTGTAGACCCTGTATTAAATACATTAAAAAACATGGTAAGTGAAAGAAAACAAGATACAAAAAGTCACATACTATATAATTCACTTGTATGGATATTAAGAATAGATAATCTCAGATAAAGGATGTCTGTTGGTGGTATCCAGGGGATAGGGTAAAAAGAGGGCAATAAACTGTTTAATGTATAAGGGATTTTTCTTCGGTTTAATAGAACTGTTTAAGAACAAGATAGAAGTAGTAGTTGCATAATATTGTGAACTGCCACTTAAAACAGCTCATTTTCTGTTATGTGAATATCACCTCAACAAATTATTTTTGTTAAAGATTCTACAAAGGAAGAAAAATTACTGAACACATTCCAACCATCACCAGATATTTTCTTTATAAACTGATGTTATGTGAGTTTTCAAGGTCCTCTCAGAATAATAATTTGGTTTAGAATATATCCTAAACATGTTAGGTTAATGAACTGGTTTTTGCTCCCAAATAAGGGCAAAAATTATCCCGCCTCAGAACACAGAACAGCTCCATTTCGTGAACCGTACCCAGTCTACATATGGGACAGTTGTGAAGTGCAGGTCACTGAAATATAAAAGCTAGATGAGGCCTCTGTGGTCTTGAGTGGGAGATGATCAGGTAGAACATTAGATGAGGAATGAATCCCATTGTTAGATTACTCATAAACTCACAATAGCTCCATAAAGGAGGCACAAGAATTACTGTATTACAGGGAAGAACCTGAGCTCAGAGAGAAGCTTGTCCAAGCTCACTGGTTTACTCAGGAAGTCACTGGGGCTAGAGCTTCAGAGTTTATACTCCTTATGATGTTCTATTCCATGCCCCAAGATGAATTCTAAAGTGGTTAGAAATGTTCACCGCAGCGTGTGAATAGCAGTGAACCTATCAATAAACATTTAAAACTTAAAAATCAAAACTAAGACTCAATTGGCCCTCAACAAGAAAAACTAGAGCAGTGAAGTCTTTAACCAACATGGATGAGTCCAACTGTGTACAAAAAAAACTAGATGCAGTGTAAGTCCTTCTAAAGTTCAAACCCATGTACAATATTATTTATCAAACCCAAATTAAATTCAGTTGTTATCTCCTGTGAGAAAGGAAAATGTGATAAAGAAGGGCACAGCAATAATTTTTTTTTATTTATTATTTTTATTCTTGTTTCAGAACCTTTGGTTGTTCATTCACTCATTTTTATGGCCAGCTCAGCCCGCCCCGGGGGCAGGGCCGGCGCAGCATGTGGTGCCGGGGATCGAACCGCGGTCCCTGAAGCCACCCAAGCTTCCCCAAGCAGGCGCTTTAGACCACTGAGCCATCCCACCAGGCCCTTTTTTTTTTATTTTTTTTTATTTTTTTTATTTTTATTTTTATTTTTTTTGGTGAGACCAGGGTTCAAACTCACGACCATGCACTTGCCAAGCAGGCACTTGTGCCACGGAGCTATCTCCCTAGCCCTAATAATTTTTAACTAATAGAACGCTATGTGAAATTCGGTCATTACTTTTTTTTAAAAAATATTTTATTATGTATTTGATACAGGTTCTCACTACACAGCTTGGACTTGTAGTGATCCTCCTGTGTCAGCCTCCCCAGAGCTGGAATTACAGGTATGTGTCCACCACATCCAGTTTCAGTGGCTGGCTTAATGTGAGACATGCATTGCATGGGATGCAGCGGGTTGAACACAGGGTCCTTGAGCTTGCCAGACAGGTGCTTAGACTGCTGAGGTATCTCCCCAGCCAGAGTAATTGCTCTTTAAAGGCATTCAGTTTTATGTACATGTGTGTGAATTATGTGAATTAAAACACATATAAGAACCAAGATAGGTGTCAAATGCCTAACATTGTATCTGGAACATGATGTTTTAACATATTTATCTTTCCTTATAACTCTTCTTTCCAGTTTAGTCTGTTATTTATTTAGTTTTCGTGGAGGCAGGGTCTTGCTAGTAGTTACAGCTGGCCTTGAACTAACTATTGTAGCCCTGGCTGGTCTTGAAGTGGGAGGGACCTGCCTGCCTCAGCCTGCCTAGTACTGGGATTCCAGACATGCTTAATACATGTGCCCTAGAATTTGACATGATTCCCATAGTTCTTTCAGTAGTTTTTCTCCACCTTTCTATTGCCTTTTTCTTCCTTTCTTGCTTTTTATTCTCTGCATCTTTTTTTTTCTCTAGTTTTTTGGAAAACATCTACTTTTTCCCATAGGATTTTGCAAGTCAGTGTCCTGCTCTGATCCACGGATCTCATCTGATGTCCCTTCACAACCAGCCCTAAGGGTATGTGGGTCAGCCCCATGCAGCTGTTGGCTATTGGCTTGGCCCCCATGTCTCTTCACGAACTGCTCCTCCAGTTAGCTCTGGTCCAGGGGTAGCTGGGCATGATAATCCCTCTTGCTGGCCACTCACAGCACAGCAGCAGTGCCTCCTGAGGGCAGCAGCTCCCACTTCTCAAGCCAGAGGCCCCAGATCCTAAGCCTATTCTGGCCAGCGCTACAAGACCTGGTAGTAAACCCAAGGTGCTCATCAGACGGGTGGGTGATTGGCAGGACCTGGTCTCAGAACTGGCCACCATCTGGAAATGTCAAGAACCCCAACCACTGCAGAGCTGAACACTTCCCACAGCTTTCTCACTTGCTCTTCCTTCTAATTTTTGTTAAGGACAAATTAGTGAATTCTAAGAACAAAGTCCGGCCACACTGTTTGAAACTCCTGAGCAATAGCATTAAAGTGGTATTAAATGGTATCAGGTTGCCAAGTAACTAACTACGTGCCTTTCCTTTTTAGGAGGTAGCTGTAGCATCTTTGCCTCTGCAGTATCCACTCTGTCTCCTTCTACTTGAGCCTGGTCCTCACAGGTGACCTGCCCACATACATCTCGGAATCCAGTTTACCTCTGCCATCCACTTCCTCCTACCATTCATTTCCAGCCATTAAGTCTTGGTTTTCCAGTTTCATTCAGTTTTTTTTGCTTGTTCACAAGCCATCCTATCCTATGGGTGACTGGCATGGTTGGGCACCGGCTTGGCAGAGAAAGACAAATTTACAACAGAATTCCTTATAAATCAGAATGAACCTGACAGGAATGTCCCCCAAATCAAGCTACCCTAAAACCAAAGATAGCCCAAGATAGTAATAATGAGACTCTCCTTGGGGCAGTGTTTCTCAAAGTACATATTGCACAGCGAGAACTTGGGACACTCAAGAGTGAAGATGCAGGTCCACCAGACCTTCAGAGTAGGACTGCCTGAGAATGGGACCCAGGAGTCTGCATTTCTGAAAAGCATCTCTAATGATGGTTCTGATATTTTGACTTTCCCATGAAATTAGTATCACTGAGGAAACATCAAATTCTTGTCTGACCTAATCATGGATATAATCTTGGATGGTGAGTAGATACATTTTTATTTTGAGCAATACATACCAACAGTCAAAATAAGCCTCAATAGTCACATTTGGGAAAAAATATTTTTTCTCATGTTTAAAAATCATTCAGATTTTAAAGTAAAGCAACTGAAACACTAGATAGTGCAGTTATCAAAGGTGAAGAGAAAATGGCTTCTATTTGAAATGACCTCTCCATTTTCACTGGTTCAGCCAATGATTGGGTGGGAGAAATGCCAAAAATGCTTAATACATGTACAAAAACTGTTCATTGTAAATAGCTGGTTTGACCATATTGGTAAAGATCAACTGTCGGCTTTGCCTTTTAAAAAATTTATTATTATTATTATTATTATTATTATTATTATTATTATTATTATTATTATTCTTGGGGTTTTTTGGCTTTGCCTTTCTACAGTAAGTATCTCATCCTGGATTAAGCCAAACAGTGTTATCTATTTTACTTCGGGAAAGATGACATACATGCTTTCAGCCTTAATGTATTTTTGGTATTTTGTTTTCTGTAAAAAAAGAACCAATTATGGATTTTAAAAGCTCCCACTTTTTGAGCTGCTTGAAATGTTACTTTTGTTTCTAAAGAGCTTGCATGACCTGAATATCCCAGTCATGTATTTATTCTATTGCTAAGGACCTACTGTATCTGGGAGTTCTAAGGCATATTCCTAAGGGCATGCAGCCTTAATGAAGGTGCACAGAGACAGTCTTGCCTTGGGAAAATGAAGTAGACTCAAGTAGCAAACTTTCTCTTTTAGACCAGTTAAAAATGTGAAATATAGCTTCCATAGTACTTAATTGTACAATGGTAATTTCAACTTTTGTACCAACAGTTATTTTGCATTCTTGGGATTGGCCTACAGCTATAGCCATATTGGACAGATGTTTAACTCTAAATGCAGTGCAGAAATACCTATCATTTCCTTGCTACACAGATTGAATATTTTGCACGAGTACTTAAAAACACATGTTTATAGTCTGAACTTCTGCTTATTGTTTTCTACTACCAAATATACTGCCTACAAACAGGAAACTCAGTCTTTGATGGGTGGTGAGGAATTGCTTGAAAGCATCAGTTACACACAGACATTTTATATGTTGGGAAGAGCTATAGTGATCAAAATACATACAGGAGCAATCCTCGAGTAAAAGAAATGTTTTGGGGATTCTAAATTATACTCAACAGCTGGCTCTATTTCCAAGGCTGGGTCAATAGAAAATACAGTTGCTTCCACACCCTTTATGATTCCCCACCCTTTATTGCCTTCTTTGTGTAGCAGGCAGAATAGTGTATTATCTTCTCGCTGCTGTTCCTTACTACCCTCAAGCAACAGCAGAGAGTTGAGCAGGGCGATTAAGCAATGGATCAACCACAAGTTTAGAGAAAACCAAGAAGATTTTTAACTGGGTAGAAGAGCTTACAGCTACATAAAACTGCTGTGTATTTTTGAAAAAAAAATGATTTTCTTGTGGTAAAGGTCAGTTGTCAACTTTGAAGCATCTAACAATTACAAAGAAGTTTTTAAAAATAAGTTTTGAGTTCTGATTTTGTTTCCCTCCAATTTTTTTTTTATGAAAAAGTGGTATATGGAATTTTTTTAAACCCAAAGACTGAGAATTTTGTTGTAATCCGCAATGGCAAATATTCTCAAAACATTTAAAAACATGTCTTAAAACACATTTGCACTATAGTTTTGGTGTTTCAAATTATAAACATCAAAATCTTATGCCTATGAGGACATAAAAATAGTATATATATATATATAGATATATATATATGGATTGCTAAGTTTTAGTAATTATACAATAAAGGTCAAAACAATGTGGCAATTCAAAACCACTCGCATATCTTCTAAAAGTATCACAGTGCAATTTCTTAATCAACTAATAAGGTCTACCAACTGATGAAACAGAATTCAGGAATGTCTGGAGAGAATTTTTTTCCTACAGCCTATAATGAAAGACCACTAGAATTACAATGAGAAAGGGTTGGTGAACACTAGCATTTTGAATACAACTTTATATGAAGTCAGTCCAACATACAAACTCTAAATTCTACTGGACAACCACAATATCCCAAGTGTCTCAGAGTATGCTCAATATATGAAGCGGACAAAATATTTCATAGGATCTAAAGTTGGAAGGTTTCCAGGGATGTAACTCAGCAGCTTAAGTGCCTGCCTGGAAAGTACAAGGTTCAGAGTTCAATCCCTGGTACCACAATACATACATACATACATACATACATACATACATACATACATACATAAAGAAGATAAAATAAAAAGTTAGAAGGTTTTAGAGGAATTAAATGTGTTCATGGATTCTCACTAGGCACTATGTTCATGCACTGTAATGGAGCCCACCGTTACCATTTCCAACCCAATGTAGGAGACTGCTACAAAATCATGTATGAGCACATACACACATCTATACTCATATATGTATTTCTTATAAGAGGAAAAATATACTGTTCCTTGCTTTTATAAGCTAAATCTGCTCTTAAACTGAGCAGTATTTATACTTCTCAAATTCCAAGAACTTATAGCTTGTACACCTCATCATCCTATATCCCATTGTTTCTTCAGATAACGACATCCATAAACAGGTCAAAAATGCTTCTGAAAAAAGTTTATTTAAGTAAAGAGAGTATTAACAGTAACAGGAACATATTTTAAGTTTTATTTTCCATTTTGAAAGGTCTTTTTTTCTGCTTTCCTTTGAAAATCTCACTCCAACAAAACTGACAAAAGTTTCCTTATTTTCCATTAAGTCATACTGGAATAAAAAGAACTGGCTCCTTAGAATTTAGGTATCATCTATAGTAAGCTAAAGATTTAATCACAAAATATAAGAATACAACTCCCTCCCCCACCAGTAAGGGAAGAGAGCTTTTAAAAAGACAAAATTTTATGGCACTTGCAAGGTGTAATGCTTCCTCAGTGAACCCTTAAATTAAAAAAACCCATTTCTCAGATCCAGAATGAAAATTATTAAGAATTAAAGACCATACCAGGCACTTATAGCACAACCATGGTAGTTTTCATAAAGTTAGGGATAAGTGGAATTTCCACACTTTAGAAAGTCAATCTAGATGAAATACCAGGAGTCATTTTAGACTCCTAATACATGGAGGGTGAATCACGCAAACACAACTTCTTCCCTTAGAAAGGTGTTCTCACACTGCTACCTTGAAAGGCTTAGCCCCTCCTCAAACTGCCCATGCCATGAGTTCTAGGAGTAAACTTACTGGAAGGATGGATACAGATGGAGGAGCAAGCTCTTGAGTACAACAGCAGCTGTAGTGCTGTAGTTGTTTGTCATAATGCACAATGTCCAATAAAAAGACCAAAAATCTAAGAAGAGAATGTTAACTCTGAGTATAGTACATTCTTGGATACACTTATAACATGTTGTGGTTTAGAAATGCCAAAATTACCTATACTTTAACTCCTTGGGACACAAGTTATTTTATAAAAGGAAATATTATAGCCCAACAAAATAAAAATTTAGTTATAATAAGTATTTTAATGTTTTTATAAAAACAATTCCTTTCAGATACTCTGATTAACCCTAAAGTGACATAAAAAATTTTCAGCATTCTTTAATACCAGTATTTTGCACAATTTAAGATACAGCTATTTAATTTTAGCATTTCAAGGAAAAAAACAAAACACAGAAAAATGGAGACTGTAAATGAAGTTTATGTACCTATTAGTTTTTCTTGGATTTTTTTTTAAATTAGGCCCAGAATTTGAGTTACCCTAATTATCATCCCAATCAAATAAAATACATATGCATATATGTATGTGGATTCTAGGTAAAGGATAAAATATTTTCAACGAATGTAAGATCCACTGATTGGACTGTTTATTTAGAATCTATTTTACTGGGTTTAGATAAGAAAGACTTCAATAAAGCTAGCCATATATTGAGTTTCATTGATTAAAAATGCAGTACTAAACATTCTGCTTTTGAAGTAAATTTTTAGACAGATCATAAATGCAAAATGTAATACTGAAAATACTATACTGTTTACAAGTATTTGTTGGAGAAGTGATATGCTTGTATTTAAACCCAAAATTTTGACCTTTCAAAACAGATTTTTAAAACAATTTTTTGAAAATAAGCATTAGCTTTTAAGCTAAGATGCCAATATCTGTTTTTAAAAACTTGACAGTTAAATATTAAGTTATTCCTTTTAACTATTTTTTCAACTTAAAAATTATTTTTTATTCTTTTTTTCCCATTTATGTACTAAACACAGAACAAGTTTCTAAATAAACACCTAATGAGAGCAGTTTCAATGTTAAATAAAATTACACATCTAAAATAACCTGTCAATGTTATTTATCAAAATTTAAAGTTAAATTTCTATAGCAGTGAACAGCTTTCAGTGGTTTCTTAATATTCAAAACCAGCAAGTTCCTAAGACTTGAACATTAGCAGAGATGATCAGATTTAAGTATGGTGCGACTTCGTCTAAAGTGATTCATCCTTTTATCCTAGAAAAGACAGAAACAGTCTTATTATTTCATTGAAATTTTCCCATTATAACTATTGACCTAAAATAATTACAAAATACTTAACACATTTATTTTAGGCTTAAACATTATAAATAGTACAGAAAAAAGGAAAAAAGGGAAAGGATTATTAAACAGGTATGTCAAGACGGGGCAGTAAACCTGGAAAAAGAAGATTAAATTCAGTATCATTTTAGGTACTTAATGATTTGACAATGATATCCCTACTTATGAGTGGTGGAAAATACATGTAAATCTTAAAAGAACTGTTTTTAGTAACTGCACTGCATCTGATATAAATCATAGCTTGAGTAGCACTCCAGTATGAAACCCAACGGTTGTATGCGAAAAGATCTACGTTTTGGATAACCTGAAGGCATACCTTTTTTTTTTTTTAATTTTTAATTTTATTTATTTATTTTTTCCTGGTTTCAGAACCTTTATTTGTTTATTCACTCATTTTTATGACCAGCTCAGCCCGCCCCGAGGGCAGGACTGGTGCAGCATGTGGTGCCGGGGATCAAACCGTGGTCCCTGAAGCTGCCCAAGCTTTCCCAAGCAGGCGCTTTAGACCACTGAGCCATCCCGCCGGGCC
The DNA here is from genome assembly GCA_004027025.1 of Myocastor coypus. Taxonomy (NCBI): domain Eukaryota; kingdom Metazoa; phylum Chordata; class Mammalia; order Rodentia; family Myocastoridae; genus Myocastor; species Myocastor coypus. Next base: position 15,717 of record PVJA010021383.1, on the reverse strand, counting down.
CTGAAGGCATACCCTTAACCTATGAAAATATATTAATATTTAAGAGGTGAAGAGAAATACTTAAAATCAGTTTTTCTCTTGGGAGGATTGGTTACTGCCATGGACACCAAAATTTAAGAATATGCAAGTCTCTCATATAATTATGTGATAGTTGCATATAACATGTGTGAGCCCTTACACATATTTTGGTGGTGCTGGACAGAATTCATAGACTCTACATGCTAGGCATGCACTCTACTACTGAGATATATTCCCAACTTGTCCTATGTATTTTAAACTATCTCTTGGTTACTTATAATAACACAATGTAAATTGGAGGCAACTGTTTGTTATGCTATACTATTAAGGAATAATGGTAAGACAAAAATCTGCACATGTTCAGTATTATTTAAACTTCCATTTTTCAGAGGCCAGGGAGATAGCTAAGCAGCATAAGCACGTGCCTAGTAAGCACAAGGTTCCAAGTTTGATCCTTGGTACCAAGAAAGAAAGAGAGAGAGAGAGAGAGAGAGAGAGAGAGAGAGAGAGAGAGAGAGAGAGACAGAGAGAGACAGAGAGAGACAGAGAGAGACAGAGAGACAGAGAAAGTAAGTTAGTTGGCCAGATAGTTCAGCAGACTAAAACACCTGCTTAGGCAGAGTGCAGTGGCCAGGGTTTGATCCTTGGCCTGCCATGCTGGCCCCACCTGTGGGGTGCAGAGACAGCAATTGAGGCTGGGAGTGGTGGTGCATGCCTATAATCCTAGCGTTTGGGAGACTGAAAACAGAAGAATCACTGAGTCTGATCTATGTGGTATGATCCTATAGACCCTGTACTAAAATACACTGAATATGTAAATAGATAAAATGTATTTCACATCTATAACTGAATTTGAGCATACAGGATCTATAGATAAAGAAGACTGATTTGTACATGCAGTTTTCTTTTTTAACTCTTATCAAGTCTTCAGAGATGCAGATAAAAGAAGGACTTAGAAATAGGAAAGGGACTGAGTAAACCAGTTATGAGACTTTTTTTCCTTTCTAAACAATTAGCTTAAAGGTGCCCTTTGCCTTGGGATTAGATACAGATATAATAAAAGGGTAACTTTTCTGAATCACGTAACCTAACAGGATAAGATCCTAACTTTTGTAAAGCTAAAAAGGAGGCCACAACCTTGCTGGGGTAGGAAACCTATGGGGCTGAAATTCCAAGAACAAATACTGGATTTTACCATGGGATCAATAAATATATCCAAAACCCTGGATGCATTCAATTTCAATCAAAACAACATTTATCCAATTAAAACATATCTAAGGGGCCTGGCAGAATGGGTCAGTAGTCTAAAGCGCCTGCTTAGGAAAGCTTAGGTGGCTGCAGGGATCGCAGTTCGATCCCTGGCACCACATGCTGTGCCAGCCCTGCCCTCAGGGCAGGCTGAGCCAGCCATAGAAATAAACAAACAAAAGTTCTGAAACAATAAAATAAAATTCTTTAAAAAAAAAAATCTAAATGTAAGACTTTAGGTTGCCAATTTCTGAATTATAACCCAGAAAAGTAGAAAACTATGGAGTTCAACAGAAGACAATTCCAGATGACAATTCAAATTTGTAGACTTGTTTTTAAAATGAATCATGTAAGTCGAGTATCTATTTAATCTCTGTAATTCTGGACATTAAGATGTCATATACTCTAGCTCTATTGTACTGTATGCAGTCTGTAGCAAATGAAGACTGTCAACTTCAAATCAACATGTTATTTTTTGTTTCAGAGATAGTAAGAAGTTAATCCTGCTATGGTTTTATCTACTTGTCTACGTTAGAGGATACTGTTCTTATAACTATGGTAAAGATTTTACACTTCACCCTGTATCCATGAAAAAGGGTATTGTCTTTCTCCTGTTTGAAACCTTTCTTGTGTATTTTAAATGGTGCAGTCATTTTGGACAAATCCTGGCAGTTCCTCAAAAGGCTGCATACAGTTTACCACATGGACTCAGCAATTCCTTTCCTAGGAATATATTCAAGAAAATAAAAGTAGAGCCGGGAGTGGTGGCTCACGCCTGTAATCTCAGCACTTGGGAGGCTGAGGCAGGAGGACTGGTGCGAGTTCAAGACCAGCCTGGGCTACAAAAGTGAGCTCAAGGCCAGCCTCAACTGCAAAGCAAGACCCTGTCTCAAAAAAGACAAAAAAAAAAAAAAAAGTAATTCATACATGAATGTTCACAGTATTATTCACATAACCAAAAAGCACAAACAACTCAAATGTCTTCCAACTGATGAATAAAAATGTAGTACGAATATATTCATAAAGAAAAAGAAGGAAATACAGACACATTTTGGGGCCAGGGAAATAGCTCAAAAGTCTTAAGCACCTGCCTGGCAAATTCAAAGGCCTGGGCTTGATCCCCAGTACTGCATGCCATGCCACCCCACACCATGCCAGACACAAAAACTGGGTGTGGTAGACCCTATACCATATAAAGATTTAAAACATTTTTTAAATAAATAAGTATAGACACATTATAGCACCAATGAATCTGAAAAAAAAAACTAGTGAAATAGGACAGTCATAAAAGGTCAGATACTATATGAATCTATGTTTGTATTTATATATTTCATATATTTATATGAAATGTCTAGAATAGGAAAATTGTTAGAAAAAGTTACTGTCTCCGAGAAGCCAGAGGACTGGGGGGAAGATAAGGGATGACTGCTGATGGGCAGAGGACTTACTCTATGTCTGATTTCTGAATTTGACAGTAGTTGTATGTTATGGTTTATGTCTAGTTGTCCCCCCAAAGCTTCATGCAATCATGGGATGGGGACTTCTAGAGTTTGAGACTTGATCCATGATCCACTGGGATTATGTGTTTTAGTACTGATGGGATTATGGGTCTAAGTACTTCTGTGATTATGGGTGTAGCCTAAGGCAGATAGGCTAAGGTGGAGAGCCTGAATATTATGTAATATAGAGAGATAGAGAGACAGACTGAGGCTGTTGCTCTCTGCTCCCCTGGTTGTTCCATTGCTTCTGTCGCCAGAGCGTTGCTGTTCCGCCGCGTGAACTAGATACTCTCTGCTCTGTTCCACTCAGCCTTGGGCCAGCTGAATATGGACTGAAACCTCCACAAACTCTGAGCTTATAAATAAACCCTTCCTGCCTTCATTTTGGGTGTTGGGTATTGGGTATTTGTCCCAGCACTGAGAGAAAAGTAACTAAGACATTGTGGTTGTATAATTCTGTGAAAATATTTAATTGCACACTTTAAATGAGTGGATCATCCAATTACAAGTATAGTATCCAAGTATGCATTTATGTAAGCCTACTGCATCACACCTTGGTACTTAACACATTTTACTCAAAAATTTTGTCCCAGTACTTGTCATCTTGTACTCGACAAGAAAGCTAGAATTTGTCAATACCAAATGCCTCATTACTTTTTACAGCTCACAGTTTATTTTGTATTTATTTTGTGTTTACAAAGTCTACAGGGTTTCAATACATAGATCAGACTCTAGTGATTCTCCTGTTTTCAGCTTCCCAGAGAGCTGGTATTACAGGTGTACACCACCACGCCCAATCTCAATTGCCATTTCAGCATGCCCCAGGCGCAGAGCCAGCACAGCAGGCCAGGATCAAACCCCAGTCATTGCATTCTGCCTAAGCAGGTGCTTTAATTCACTGAGCTGTTTGGCCAGCCCTCACAGTTTATTTAGTAGTCATCTTTGGTATGTATTTGCCTCTTGGAATAGGTAATAATGAATATGGAGGTACTACTTTATTTAAAAATAAAAAATCTTCCTCTACCAAATACTATACTCTTTTCCACTGGACCCTAACACACTCTCACTCCTGTGCATTCTTCAGCTTAGATCTGTAAACAGTGGATGAATGAATGGTTCATTGGGAGTATATGCTTAGCACGCAGATGGCCCCAAATTTAATTGTTAGCACCAACACACACCTTAGAATCTTAGTCTTAGTAAGATTTAAGTGATCTGTCCAAAGTAGACAGAAACAGTAGAAACCAGATTTTTCTTAAATTCAAATACTCTCAGTTTACCAACTATGAATCAATTTCCATTTGTTTCTACTTAACTTCCATTTTCTTGACTGCTTCAATTATTTCACTTCTTTCTACACTGTTCAAATAGTTCATTTTTTTTCTGTTTAGTTTAATATTCAGGCACTAACTTCTGCTGTCTATAATTTTCTTGTGCTATAGGATCAAACTAGTATGTTCCCTCAACTGTCTTCTCTTGTGAACTATTTAATGATAAGCTTTTGGTACACTGATCTTTCCTAAAAACAAGCTACCCTTTAAAGTTTGAGCACCACAAAATACAGTCTTCTCTTGTGAACTATTTAATGATAAGCTTTTGGTACACTGATCTTTCCTAAAAACAAGCTACCCTTTAAAGTTTGAGCACCACAAAACACACTGCCAAATACTGGGTTATAGTCAAGTATCAATGCTTCACATATTTTAAGTAATCCCAAAATTCATATTCTATGGGGGAAAAAAAGATAACTCGTGCCAATACATGCACTTGTTAAAATCCCTCATACTGTTTTCTTTCATACCTTATAGTCATCTTGAGCAGCAACAGTGTTTCTCATTCTATTCTCTGGATTGCATAGACAAGATACCACTGTTTGAATGCTTCGATCCACACATTTCTGAAATAACCAAATTTTATAGTAAAGACTTCTTTTATGCATTGTTAAAGGCTTTTTTAAAAACTTTTAGTGAATGGGTATTTTCAAAGAAGTTCTTTCATGATTCTACATTTTTACTACACATCAGCATGTAGATTTTATCCCAAATTTAAAATGAAATGTCTTATAACCTGACTGAATAATGGCTTTAAAAACTGATTATTAATGACACATTGTGATTATTTGCTCAAGATTATTTAATTTCTCTTGTTAGACAAGAAACAAACTATTAGTTTCAAGGAAAATATTCAGGACAAAACCTGATAATGTAATTTTACCCTAAACTATTTTAATATTTTTTTCGTATTTTAAAATTGTGTATCAGGGGCCCAGCAGGATGGCTCAGTGGTCTAAAGCTCCTGTTTAGGAAAGCTTAGGTGGCTGCAGGGACCTTGGTTTGATCCCTGGCACCACATGCTGACCTCAGGGCAAGCTGAGCAGGCCATAAAAATAAATAAACAAAAAATTGTGTATCAGGGAATGTTTAATCCTGTGCTTCAGTAGTTCTCAACATTTAACGTATAAAGGATTCAAGAATGAGAGCATTTTTATGACAGGTACCTATTCTAGCAAATAACTCGACTATGCCTACCTCACTATTTTAATAATCCTGACCTCATCACTCTTTAGAGATCTTGTCATGTATTAAATATTGTCTAGTACTACATAGCTAAGTAAATGTTTATAAAAGACAAGCTGGATAGTATTTTCATTAATTGTTCTTTCAGGAAGTGAACTCATGGAAATCTTCCCATTATATTACAACAAATCATACTGAGATATTATTTACTAAAGTATGGCTTTAAAAAATAAGAAACAATGAAACTGGAAGAAAGGATTGCTCAACCAGAAAACAAATATATATACTGTTTGAAATTTCAGTATCCTTTACATTAACAGCTAAGTGTCCGTCTATTACTTAAGCCCTGCAGCTTACGCGTTCCATTTTAAATATCGATAAAACTGCCTGCTTCTTAAAAAATTATAAAACCTGAAAAAATTAGAACTATCAGTAAGCAAAATTAGATGTTTGCCTTCTGTGGGCCATTTCCAGAGGATGAAGTAGCTTCATGAACTGAGCATTCATTTGGCAAGACTTCAGCTCCAGGATCAACTTCATTACAGTGGTAGTTAACAGTTGTATAAGCCTATATTTAAAGCGATAAAAGTATAATTAAGAAAATACACAGATACATTACAATGTAATCTAATCTTCAAAACAACGAGCTGATAGTAAAAGTTTTAATGTAGTTTATGTTGAGACATTATTTTATAGTGTTTTACAGTGAATAGCTGAAATGCAGTCTTTTATTTTAAAAGTCTTTAAGCATCAACATAATTAATTAAAAGGAATTTTTAAAATATAAAATAACCACTGTCTAAGCATATAAAACGAACTTGATGCATACAAAAAGCATTTTCCTGTGGAGGATAATACTGATGTTAAAAAAATAAGTACAATGATACAAAGAGGGATTTTTAAAAATCTACAGACATACGTAATATGGAAAAAGTTAATTCAGTTTACCGGAGGTAAAACGTAACTCCTCTGCTCCCCAGCAGGCCACTGTGGTGGCATCTTAAAAAAAAAAAAAGACATGAAACTTATTTAAATATCTATACACATTTTTTTTCAAACACAGGAGGTACACATTAGTTATCCTGGCACTTTTAATTTTTAATGACAAAAATCACAAAATAGAATATAAAAATATGTTGTCTCAAATACCTGTGGTTATTTCTACACATAAACCCTATCTTGTTCTCAGTTTCCTAGAGCAAATATTCAGGAAAATTCAAAGACAATGAATGACACTATTACCATGCATATAGCTATGAGTTTTTTAAAAAGGCTGTCTATGGGAACAAATTCAAAAAACTACTTTGTAGTTAGCAGTACAAATACATAGTATCAAATAGAATTCTAGGCTCTTAAAAATTAGGTAATCTTATTTCGTGCTATCCTAAAAACATTTCTGTAACAGTTTTATGAATGGTTTGACTATTTAACATTAATGATGAAAGAATATGTGAAATAAAATAGCATATACCAAATTTTAGAAAACAGTTCTAGAAAAAGTTCTTTCCTAGTCAAATATCATTCCTTATGTAAAAGTTTTTTTTTTAGGGGGGTGCGGGACTGAGGCTCAAACTCACAACCTTGCACTTGCCAGGCAGGCACTTGTGCCATGGAGCTATCTCCCCAGCCCCTAAAAGTAATTGTTATGAATAATGCAAGTCTTAATTCCAGACTTTCTCTTGCTTTCCTTTAATTTTAGGAACACTTTACTAGTTTAAACAACACACTATTTTGGAGACTTACATAAATTAAAAGCCATACTATTATTCCAGGGTAAGCCATTTTGTTCCCCTTTATTACCTGATAATTGTAAACAGGCAGTTGATAACCAGTGATGACCTGAACTGGTGAATTTGGGTAAGGCGGGTAAGTCTGAAAACAACAGTTAACTACATTAAAAAAACTATATTAAAAAAAGTAATTTATAATTCCATAGGTGTCTAAGGAATTTATGAAATAATTTTAACTACCTAAAAAGGAACTTATAACACAAGTTGTAGAAAATAAATTTTAAATACTAGAATATTTATAATGTAACAAAAATATAGACATTAAAAATTGTTTTACTGTATATAACCCATGGAATTCTAAATGACTGGCTTCATAAACAAAATGATATTCTCTGCCTTTTAAGCAAGGGAGAGGGAAGGGATAAATGACAAAGTAACTGATTTTGAGTAGAGTAAATGGTTTTGCAAGGCTCCATTTACCTTATTACTATATTGATCCATAGTCAGAAATGCATTCTTACACTGGCAACCAGGCTCAAATAGGTTTTCACATATTTCTTTTTTTTAAATTAATTAATTAATTTTTTATTTTATTTATTTTTCTTGTTTCAGAACTTTTGTTTGTTTATTTATTTTTATGGCCAGTTCAGCCTGCCCTGAGGGCAGGGCTGGTGCAGCACGTGGTGCCTGGGATAGAACGGCGGTCCCTGCAGACGCCCAAGCTTTCCTAAGCAGGAGCTTTAGACCACTGAACCATCCTGCCGGGTCCCTACACCTGTTATTTCTTTACGAAAATACTTTAAATAGTTTTGTACTAATATGACAACGCTAATGGAAAATTTGTAGTATCCCTGCAACCTTAAGGCTTTTACTGCATTTCATTTCTAAAAATTCAGAACAATTTAATCCAAAACTGGGTATGGGGCCTGGGGAGATAGCTCAGTGGACTAAGTGCCTGCTTAGGCAAACACAGGGACCTGAGTTTGATCTTGGCACCACATGTCATGCTGGCCCCATTCCCAGGTGTGCTGAGCCAGCCAGTGAGATCAGGCATGGTGGTGTATGCCTATAATCCCAGTGTTGGGGAGGTTGAAAACAGGAGGACCACGTCAAGATGTGTAGTAAGATCCTGTACCAAATACATTAAAAACAAAACAACAAAAAAGGGAAAGGGACAATATTACAAAGCCTGACATGGTTCTGTATTAATCAACCTAAAAACATAAAAGTAGCAGCATATGAGAGTACCTAAAATCTGTAACAGTTCATAGTAAATGTTAGAAGAAGGCTCTTTCTAGGTATGTCTAAACTCAGAAAAATATGTATAGACACAACCCATATTTCAGGAAGGTGGAAAAGTAAGCAAATTAAGAGAATGCTGAGTTTCTTTAATGATTTCACTGAATTCTGCAGTAAAAGTGCTGAAAAAGTTTTTCACACTGAAGAAAATAAAATGAAAAATTAAGATGACAATAAATATTAGGTCCTAGCAAGTATGTCAAACTCCAATTTGAATATTAAAGTAGGAGCAGACAAACTGCATATCAGAAATTCACTTTATAGATGCAGTAAAGTATATCACAAGTTTGCCCATTCTAGAATAAGAATGAACTCAAAAGACAGAAATCTGTAGAAGAAAGCATCTGGAAATCATTGTAAAGATTGGCTGGAAGAACTGAGAACCTCAGAGACTAAAGTGGGCAGAGACAAAAGGAAAAAACTACCTTTAAAGATTTTAGGAAATGTCACATGAGAAAAAAGATTTTATTTTATGTGGTTACAGACATTAGATAAAAATCTTACAAACTATACAAAAACATCTTGAAGCAGTTTACGGAGAAACACTACGAATGATAAATTTGTAACTAAAGTGACAGATTTCCCATCATTCAAAGTATCTTAACAAGACTATATAATCACCTATTACAAAAAATGTGAATTCCAGAGGGATACAAAAACTGTAATAAAAATTTAATATAAATTTTAAGAAAGCAAACTATAATAAATGGAAAAAGAGGAATGCAGGAATTCTAACCTGAACATACTGAGTTACAGGACTCATCATGGTTGGAGGCGGCATGTAAGTGTCCATGTTTGGATTACTCCAAACACTCTGAAACTGTGGTGGAGGAGGTGGATTGAAAATCAGGGGACGTGACTGCAGATGATAAGCACCTATTTAATAAAAAAGAAAATGAAACCTATTTTAAGTTCTTGAAAGCTTTATTATTTCAGCAGAACAATTTGTTTTCTTACTCACATAAATTCTGCTTCCTGATTGCAGGGCCCAGTTTCAGCTTCTTACCATGGAAATTTATCTGTGACTGAAAAAAAGTAGCAACACTGCAATTTTCATGTTTTTACTTCCAAGACTTGAGAAAACCAGTGGTGAGGGGCCCAGCGGGATGGCTCAGTGGCCTAAAGCGCCTGCTTGGGAAAGCTTGGGCGGCTTCAGGGACCGCGGTTTGATCCCTGGCACTACATGCTGTGCCAGCCCTGCCCTTGGGGTGGGCTGAGCCAGCCACAAAAATGAGTGAATAAGCAAATAAAGGTTCTGAAACAAGAAAAAAAAAAAAATAAATAAATAAATAAAATTCTTAAAAAAAAAAAAAAGAAAGAAAAGAAAACCAGTAGTGAGTGTACAACAAATGAAAATTTGTCCTGTGAAGCCACTTTATCCCTACTACTCTGTCAGCAGATCCCAAGTAGCATACTCACAAGTGAAATCAATTACACTCACTTATGTGAACATCTTATTGTCTCCCTGGTATGAAAAACTGAAAGACTGAATATTTACAATGTACAAGAGATATTATGAAATGTGAAGACAATGATCAAAAAGAAAAAGGAACTAGGATTGGAGAAGGAAAGAATGGTGGGAGGGAAGAATGAGAAGGAAGGAGGGAAAAGAAAAGGCACAAAAATAAATTAGTTACACTACTAGTCTCCTAGTTTATTGAAAAGGAAGGTTTGTGTTAGTACTGGAAAGATTTTTTGTTTGCCCATATCTTATACTCTGAGTACCTACTTTAAAGATAACAAGCAATATATTAACTAGTTATTTTATTTCTTCATTTTACTTTTTTCCCATAAACTCTATGAAAGTCTCTCACACTGTCTTTTTTGTTTAGGTCAGGAAACTAGACACTCAAAAATAAGTAGATTCTTACAAGCTACGAAGGAACAAGTGTGTATCTTTCTATTTTATGCAAGACTGAACCTATTTGTCACTAAACACTGAACTGATAAACTAAAAGAAGCTATTACTTACTTCTACTATCTTCTGCACATCCACGTCATTATAAAATGAAACAAATCCATAGCTAGACAAGCAGATAAATAAAACATAAAATCGTCATCACAGTACATAGTTTAGAACTTTTTAGTACTATATGGAATAATAAAAGTGTAGTGTCATAGGTATTTATAAGATATATATATATATATAACAGATCCTCTATATATATCACAGCTTTTCATTTTAACCAGGTCTAAGAATCAAAATGTCCTACAATTAAGGTATTATGGGACTATCACTCATTAACAAAATATTTTCTATTAATTTGTTTTCATTAAAGAATAATTTTTGCAATTTTTACAGTAAGAGATTTTTCCTTAATGAAAACAATCTACTTGTGTGAAATGAAGACAGGAAAGATAAACATTAGAAAAATACTTTTAAGAGTTGATGATAGGGGCCTGGCGGGATGGCTCAGTGGTCTAAAGCGCCTGCTTAGGAAAGCTTGGGTGGCTTCAGGGACCACGGTTTGATCCCCAGCACCACATACTGTGCCAGCCCTGCCCTCAGGGCAGGCTGAGCCAGCCATGAAAATGAATAAATAAACAAACAAAAGTTCTGAAACCAGAAAAAAATAAAAAATAAATTTTTAAAAAAGAGTTGATGATAAACTTTAATCCTTTATGTGAAAAAATTAAGCAATAAATTTCCTTTAAGTATCAGAATACCAGTTTTGAAATTGTTTTTTGACATTCTACAGATGCTACAGTTCAGATATTTTTGACTATTTACAGTGAACATGTATTTTACCCACCCTTTGGATACACCATTTCGATCCGTGATTATCTTCACTTCTTTCACTGCACCATATCTAGCAAAGAAACTTCTTATTTCACTTTCATCCATCTATGAAAAAGAATTACACTTTTAAAAAACTAAACTTCATAAATTTCAAATCTATAAAGAAAGATTTGGTAATGAGGAAATATTTCCATGAAGTATTTTGATAGCCATAACTCTGTCAGATCTTTTAGTTTCTATGAGCTAAACATAAAACTAATTCCAAATCTGCATAAAATATAAAAAAACCTCAGGGCCTAAATTCTACTATTCACAACATATTTTAAAATGTAAATATAAATGTAAATAAAATATGAATACAATACCCTAATATCAATTCCACCAACAAAAATGGTGTTTGGCATGATTCTGCCTTCTGGTAAAACATAGCCTTGGCTGGTGGTAGTTGAGGAGGACTGAGCACTGGCCTCTCTGGAGATGGCTGAGTTTAAAGTCTCAGGATTTGTAGAAGACTATAATTTGGAAAGTAAATACCATAATTAGATATAAAAAAAAACGCAACATGAAACATAATTTTTATATTAGAGGTATAAAACATTTAATGCAAATTATTTTCATTGTAAATTAATACAGTTCAGTTTAGGCTCAATATATAAAGACAATTGACATGAAGTTTCAACAGAAGGACGTAAAACAGTTGTTACTTGTCACCATTTTGCATACAATGCTGTGGATGAATATTAATTTTGCATTTTATAAAAGTACTTTGTGAGTGGGTTTTAAAAGTTTAGATTTGTAAAAACATTCTGCTCTGAAAAAATTTGTTCTCTGTACTGATAAAACTTTAATTTTGCTAAATATCTTAATAAAAAGCATTGCAAATCTTAAAAATAAAAAGCTGTATCAAAAGAAAACAAGTTTAAGGGTCAGCTAGACAGCTCAGCAGACTAAAGGCTTGTGGTTAGGCAGAATGCAGCAGCCAGGGTTTGACCCCCAGCATGCCATGCTGGTTCCACTCCCCCAGGGTGCACTGAAACTGTGACTAAAACTGGGCGTGGTGGCATGTGCCTGTAATCCCAGTACTTGGGGCTTGGGAGGCTGAAAACAGGACAATCACTAGGAGTCCAATCTGCATAGTAGACCCTGTCCTAAAATGGGGGAGGGGGGAAACAAGACAAAAAACAAACAAAAAATTTTTTTGAAGGGCCAAGGATGTAGTTCAGTATGAAGGTACTAAGTCACAATACCACTGCCAAAATAACCAACATGACTCCACCAAAATTTTAAACCAATTTTTTGGTTTAGCTTTTCTGATAACTAAAATTAACATAAAATTTATTAACTTTAACATTCCTTGCTTGCTTTTTTTATAGAAGTGGAGTGTGAAAACATTATTTGTTCACATATCACAGCTCTAGCTAAAAGGGATTACAATCCTCCCTTATGCTATAATGTTCAAAACATCCTTTGAAGTAAACCTTTTTCTTTTTGAGCAACACAAAATCAGTTCCACAAATAACTCAAATTTCACTGGGCTCATAGATATAAATGGTAGCACTTGTATTTTCACATATAGGAAACTGTATATGTTCACTTTTTGGAACTCTAATCAGACCTCTTGAGACTTCCTACAATAGATTCCAAGAAAAATGTAAAATTTTCTAAAGGAAAATTCTCTCTCTCTCTTTCTGTGATGTATGCATGTTAGAGAGGCAATATAGCACAGTGAAACAACTCATTTACTAAGCAGATCTAGATTCCATACCTCTTACTAGGTCATAAGCTACTTGCCAGCTGTGTATCTCTAGGAAAATTACTTTGAGAATGAAGTGACTAATATCTGTAAATATGTTTTGTAAAGTATGATTAGGCTAATGTAAGTTAGTATCATACCATTTGAACTTATTTTCAAAAGACTCATTGGAAAATTTGTCTTCTTTTTACTGCGTTAGCTGTCCTATTTTATAGGTACCTGACTAACTAACAACTAATTGGAACTTTAGGAAACTTCTGGCACACCCACATTTGGAATTCAGCTATGAAGTAAAGTGAGAAGTATTATTTTATAGTTATGTATTAATAACTAAGTAGAAGTTCAAGAAGCTATGAAACATCCATTCATTTATGAAGTAAACTAATTATAGGAGGTAAATACTAAATGCTGGAGCAAAAAGATATGACACACATACTTGTATATGAAAGAAAACAAAAGCAAGGATTAAAGAAACCAACTGATACACACATTTAAAAAGGTTAGTAATTTCTACAGAAATGTTTAAAGTTAAAATTGTCTTATCACTAAAGTTGAGTTTTTGTTTTTCTCCATCAATTTAAGCTCATTTGTACTTCTAGCTGAATAGTGATTTTTTCCTTTTAATTATGACAATGCCATTTCATGTCAATAAAGTGGCAGGGTAACACAATTCTTACTCTTTTGTGGTCCTCAGAACTGAATCCAAGAGTTCAAGAATACTATAGTAAGTGCTCTATCACTGAGCAACATCTTGGGCCCCTTTGCAAATTTTGGAGTATAACAGGACATTACCTACCATGCCCTGGAACTTGTAGTTATCCTGCCTCAGCCTTCACAGTGGCATGCCTGGCTTAGTTTTTCCTTTCAATGTATTGTAATTTTTTTCCAAATAAAAATGTACTACATAAGCTACATATCGCGGACTCTTGAGAACAGTCCAAGATTACCCTGTACTATAGACAACCTATCAATCCCTTCTCAATTAGTTCATTAAAAATCCAAAACATACAATAACAGTTCTAATTCTAGATTTTTTTTCTTCTTCTTATTTGTTTATTTATTTTCTTGTTTCAGAACCTTTATTTGTTTTTTCACTCATTTTTATGGCCAGCTCAGCCTGCCCTGAGGGCAGGGCTAGCACAGCATGTAGTGCCGGGGATCGAACTGCGGTCCCTAAAGCCACCCAAGCTTTCCCAAGCAGGCGCTTTAGACCACTGAGCCATCCCGCCGGGCCCTTTTTTTCTTCTTAATCCGCTTTTTCACTTGGGGATAAAGTCTGTATGTACTTTTTTTTTTTTAATTTTTAATTTTTTTCTTGTTTCAGAACTTTTGTTTGTTTATTCACCTATCCCTATAGCCAGCTCAGCCTGCCCTGAGGGCAGGGCTGGCGCAGCATGTGGTGCTGGGGATGGAACCGCGGTCCCTGCAGCCGCCTGAGCTTTCCTAAGCAGGTGCTTTAGACCACTGAGCCATCCTGTATGTACTTTTGCTAAACTATTTTCAGCATTATTTGTTTCTATAGCAGATATGGATACATTTAAGAGATGTAACATCTAGTCAGAAAATTGTGCCACGTTATAAAGGGTTATGATGATGTATTGATTCTCCAAGAAGGAAGACATTTAACAATGTCTGGAGACATTTCTGGGTGTCACTCCAAGGTATACTCCCCACATCTGTTGAGTAAAAGGGCATGATGCTAATAAACATGACACAACATAACATAAAGGACAATAACAAAAACAAAGAACTGCCTGGCCCAAAAATTGAACAGAGACATGGCTGAGAAATCCTGTTATAGTGTTAACAAGATTCAAGAGGAAAATTACTGCTTGGGAAAGATCTCTGATGTTTTCTTTTATATTCTATTTACAAAAACAAAATGGATGCCTAAGGAAACAGTAATTTGGTAAGAAAAAGGAACAGTCTTGACTTGGCTTAGGTCTTATTACTTGGCTCTTTGCTTAACTAGGATGGAAAATATAAAATCAAATTAATAATCACCTTAACACTAGTTTTAAACTAAGGAAGGTACCCCATGTGTTTGTCCTTAGCCAGCAGATGGTGCTCAAAGCTAACAAAGTTATCAAAGTACTGTACTGTGCTCCAAAGATAACTAAAATTTGAAGAAAATTATCATTATTAAAGTTCCTGGAATCACTTCTGTTGGCATTTAATTCAACAACTATGTCCATATGCTAAGTAAATTAAGATCTAGATGTATTGGTCAGGAAAAAGTCAATTTGTGGTCCTCTAAATTATATCCACAAGGGGCCCGGCAGGATGGCGCAGGGGTCTAAAGCACCTGCTTAGGAAAACTTGGGAGGCTGCAGGGACCGTGGTTCAATCCCCGACACCACATGCTGCGCCAGCCCTGCCCTCAGGGCAGGCTGAGCTGGCCATAAAAATAAAAATGAACAAAATGAAGAAATGAAAGAATGAAGAAAAAAAAAAACTAAATTTAAAAATTCTTAAAAAAAAAATAAAATAAATTATACCCACAGGACTAGGAAGGAATAAAAAGAAAATTAGGCCCGGAAGGATGGCTCAGTGGTCTAAAGCGCCTGCTTAGGAGAGCTTGGGCGGCTGCAGGGACCATGGTTTGATTCCCGGAACCACATGCTGCACCAGCCCTGCCCTCAGGGTGGGCTGAGCCGGCCATAAAAAGAAATAAACAAACAAAAGTTCTGAAAAAAGAAAAAAAATAAATTAAAAAAAAAGAAAATTAGAATAAAAAACTCAACTAGGGCCTGGCAGGATGGCTCAGTGGTCTAAAGCACCTGCTTAGGAAAGCTTAGGCGGCTTCAGGGACCACGGTTCAATCCCCAGCACCACAAGCTGTGCCAGCCTTGCCCTCAGGGCAGGCTGAGCCAGCCATAAAAATAAATAAACAAACAAAAGTTCTGAAACAAGA
>PVJA010021382.1:26725-35790 GCA_004027025.1 Myocastor coypus | reverse complement strand
GCAAAAATATTGGCTATCGTTGTAGCCCTTCTTTTACTCTAATTTTTGGTCTGCAAGCTTAAGTTGTTTACCCTCCAGAAGAGAAGCTTAATTCATCTTGAATTTTTTGAGTACCTATTAGACATTTATCACTTTAATAGACCTTTATATCAGTTGAAGAACATAAGGTCCAAAAATGTGAAGGAATTGGAGGAATCTTATACAGATATACACACATATATCATACACAAACAATATACATACATGTATATATGAAACAAAACATTATTCCTCAAGGCCAGCCTGAACTGCATTGCAAGACTCTGTCTCAAAAAGATGACAAAATAAAAGAAACATTATCATAGTGAAAAGCATAAGTGAACAGAGAATTTTAAAATTTTTATTCTAGTTTAAATTCTAGCCATCTTAGGTTTTTTATAATTTGTAGACTTCAGCTTCATTGTGTCAAGTGAGAGAACTGATCTAAACACTGCAGTATTGTGCTAGAGATAGCCATGATTCCATGCTTTTAAATATCAATTCATTACATGCAATTTAGCCCATTATGTAGGAACTCAAGAAATAGGGGGAGTCACAGCAGGCATCAGCCACGGGGTCCCAGGGTGAGCCCATCAGGAGAGCATGGTGTCCCAATCATTGGCTTATACGAAGGTCTGGATTAAAACTGACCTGGCAGGATCCTGAGGTCATCACCAAGGAATTGGGGTTGAACAGATAGATGGTGGGCTCACGACGGGCTATGAATACCATATGTCAGGAAGCCATGTGACTGGCTAACTAATTATGGTCCAAGAGTAATGAGCTCAGACATTCAATAAACATTTCCCAAACTCTTTCTTTGTGCCAGGCACTGTTGTAGGCCAGGAAATATGGGGATACAGAAAATAAACTCTTTGCCCTCATGAGGCTTACATTCTTGTGGAGGTGAAGATAATACATGAGACATATAGCTGAAGTAGAGAACATTTAAGATAGTAGAGATGCAAAGAAAAAATTAAGAGTTGCAATTTTAGAAGAATGACTATTGAAAGAACTAGCAGATGATGGAATTTTTGTTTTGTTTTTTGTTTGAAGTGTTGGGAGGTTTTTGGGAGAGTTGATTGGTTGGTCAGTCGGTCAGTTGGTTGGTTGACCGGTCAGTCAGTCGGTTGGTTGGTTGGCTAGTTGGTCGGTTGGTCGGTTGGTTGGTTGGTTGGTTAATTGGTTTTTAGTCAAGGCTTACTTGTATAGTTCTGGCTGGCCTTAAATTCACTGTATAGCCCGGGATAACCTTGAACTCACAACATTCCTCCTGCCTCAGCCTCCCTGGTACTGAAATTACAGATATGCACCACCACATCCACTTCCTGGATGCTGGAGCTTTATGGAAGGGGTTGAAAATAAAAATTTAAGCTTTGGAGCAGTCAGCATTGAATTGATACGATACAGAGGTCAAGGCCAAGGGTCAGCATAGTAAGGCTGCGATCTCTTAGAAGTCAGTGATGCTCAGGATCCTCAGGTTACTTTCTCCCTACACCCAGCCCTCCCAGGATCACCAGCTGGATTGCTCCTTTTATTTACCCACAACCTATTCCCTTTCCTTGTGTCTTTTTACTTTAAATGTTCCATTCATCAGGTATTTAACAATGAGAGAGGGGTACTCTGGATCTTCAATATCTAAAGCGCTGATAGTAAGCAGTATAGAAAATGGAACATTAACAAAGGACTATCATGAATGGCTTAGGAGAGCACATTCACTAACTTAGATAAAATTAACAAACTCCTACTTTTTTTTTTTTTGGGGGGGGGGGGGACCAGGAATGGAACTCAAGACCTTGCACTTGACAGACAAGTGCTTATTCTACTGAGCTATCTCCCCAGACAAACTCTTAAATGACACAGATGCCCAAGGTTTGCTGAATAGAAAGTGTGCCAGAATACTTGCAGAAGCTAAATTCATGGCACAGACCTTCCAGCCAAGGAAACCATAGGCTGAGGCACCGTAGAAAGTTCTACCAAACATCTAAGAACAAGTGACACCAGCTCTACATAATCTTTTGTAGAAAGTAGAGGAACTTACTCCCAATAAATTTTACAAGGCCAGTGCCTCCTTTATATCAAAAGCCAAGAAATAAATTACAAGAAAGCTGCAAACCAGCATAAATCTTTAACAATATCCAAATTTAGTGCAACAAAATAGAAAAATGATCATAAATCCTGACCAAGTGGAGAGTATCCTAGGAATGGAAGACTGGCTTAGCATTAAAAAATGAATCTGTATAATTCATCATATCAATAAATGAAAAAATGTGTTCATTTCAAAGATGCAGACAAAGCATTTGATAAAATTTCACATCCATTCTTGGGCAAAACTCTTAGCAAAATATGAATAGAAAGAAGCTTAAAGGAAGAAAGAGAGAGAGAGAGAGAAAGAGAAGGAGAGAAGAAAGAAAGAAAGAAAGAGAAAAGAAAGGAAAGGCAAGCTCCCACAACTTGGTGGAAGTTACCTCTCGTTATTATAATACTTACTAGTGGGGGAAAGCATTATTTCTCCCTAAAATTGAAAACAAAACAAGGATGTCTTATCCTACTACTTAAACTCAACATCATACTGAAAGATCTAGTCAGTGTACTATGGGCAATAATAATTAAAACATATAAACAATTGGAAAGGAAGCAGTAAACTACAGAAAATATGATTTCTGAACACAAAACATCAGAGGATCTACAAAAAGTTGCTATATACTCATGTAACTAATAAATACATGAGTATAAAGGCAGTATATCATCTCAATTGTATTTCTGTATAACAGTGAACAATTAGAAGTTGAAATAGAAAATTCATTGCCATTCTCACCAAAAAAATGTTAAACACTTAGAGATAGACCTCACAAAATATGTACAACAGTTGTATGCTTAAAACTATAAAACATTAAGGAGAAAAAAAACTGAATAACTATATACTATGTTCATGGATTGAGTTTTTCAGGGCCAACATGCTGATTCTCCCTACATTGAGCTATAGCTATAATGCAGTCATACTCAAAATTTCAGCTGGCTGGCTTCTTTTTGTATGTGGAAGCTAAAAACCTGACTCTTAAGTTTTGCATAAATGTAAAGGGCCTAGAACAGCTAAAACAATTTATAAAAGCAGAACACCCACACCTTATACTGTGGTATAAACAAATACTCATTCGGACTGGATCATAGGACTGCAAATGTATCATAGTAGCACAAAATGCGTCTGCCATGCATAAGGTCCTGGGCTCAGTCCATAGCACCAAAAAGAAAAGGAGGCGGAGGAAATAAAATCAACTGGATCATAGACATAAATATACAACTTCTAAAAAAAGAACAGTATTGATCGAACAATTAAACATTAACTCTTCCTTTCAATAAGCCTTAATTTTTTTCCTTGTCCTTTTTTGCTTTTTATATTTTAATTTATCTTAGAGTATAGAAGTAATAGGCAAGACATTAGAGACGATACACTTTCAAAAAAAAAAAACAGGATGATAAGAGAAAACCTTCGTCATCTTCATATGAAATACAAAGTGTAAAAGAAAAGATGGAACTAGAAAGATAGCTCGGCAGTCTGAGCTCCTGCCTGGCAAGAACGAGGACCAGCGTTCAATCCCCAATACCGCATGCCATGCTGGCTCCACAACCTTGGGCACACTGGGCCAGCCAACACCACCAGGTGGTGTACACCTGTGATCCCAGCCCTGGGGAGGCTGAGACAAGAGGATCACTGCGAGTCAAGCTGCGTGAGGAGCACCTGTACTAAATACATAACTTTTTTTAAAACAGATGATCAGTTCAAGGTCAAAATGTAAAACATTTGCTCTTTGGAAGATTCTGTTAAGAAAAAGTTTAAAACAATGTATTTTTGTTTTCTAAACATTTTTTTTTTTTTTTCTGGCACCAGAGTTCAAACTTATGACCTTGCACTTGCCAGGCAGGCACTTGTGCCACGGAGCTATCTCCCCAACCCTCTAAACATTATTTTTAATGCACAGATCTGATAAAAGACCTAGATCCCAAATACTTACAAAACTTATCACAACTAAGTAAAAAGAAAGTCTACAAAAATGGGCAAAATATCTGAGCAAACATCATGTCAGAAGATACTTGTGGCAACTAAGAACACCCAAGCTCAACAGCATTGGTCGTTAGAGAAATAAAATTAAAACGATGAAACACTACCATGTAATTATTAGCGTAATTTTTAAAATTGACCACAACAAGTGCTGCTGGGTGGAGAGCCCACCGTGGAAAGACCGTTTGACAGTGTTTTGTAATATGAATCGGGCATAAGCCTTGTAGTGTCTTCTAGGAATTTATCCATGAGAAGTGAAAACATGGCCCACACAGAGCTCCACAGGCACATTTACCACAACTTTACCATATTTGTGATCTCCCAGAACTGGAAACAACCCCACGGCTCCTCAGCCAGTGAGCAGCTAAGCAAATGGTGACAGCCATGGAAGGGAGTCTCACTCGGCAATAAAAATGGAACGGACCATTGATACGTGCACCTGCATCAATGCATCTAAAAGCATCATGCTAACTAATGAAGAAACATTACCTGATTACTTGACAAGATTTCTTTTTAAAAGTCATTCTTGGCAAAATTAAATAGTTTCAAACTAAATGTACAGTGTAATAACACCCAAAAGTAGAATTTGCATCTGAAGGACACATTTCTGCTAATCAGGTTTCCTTGATGGCCAAGCTTCCACTTAAGTGCAAATAAATACACCACAAGGAAGAGTCTTACACCTCCACTTCCTGCAAGCAAATCTCACCATGAAGTCCATCGAATTTAGACCTTTCCTCATTGGCTTTAACTAAGGCCAGCCACAGGCACCCCCGAGCCACGTCCAACATTACATTAGGGGAAAGTAAGGCTCCTCAGGACAGGAGCCAGGAGCAGAGAAGCAGACAGTGCTCCTTGCTGTGACCTGCTGGGACAGGCACCTGGGCAGAGACAGCTGGCAGCACTTAGGGAAGGCCAGGGAACAGGGAACAGGGAAGAAGGCTTTATAGAGGAAGCAGTGTACAGAAACACCTCTCTGCTTTCCGACTTTTACAGGAAGCACTTAAAGGTCACATCAGGAAAAGTCATTTCCACCGCATTCAACTTACAGTTCAAATTTTTTTATTGGCTCGTCTAATAAAAGTTTAATGGGATTCAGTCCCTCAGTAGGTTTGCACTAGATTACAACCATAAAACAAATTTCGGCTACAGGTATGGTGGTGCTTTTGAACCTGAAATTTGATAAGTTGTTCTTAAAACTTTGAAACAGATCATTCAAATCTAAGCCATCTCCATTTCATTTGAGACCCACCATCCCAGTGATACAATGTTATTAAGTCATACAGTGTGATTCTCAGATTATCTAAAAAGATAAATTAAAAAATAAAAATAAAAATAAAATCCCGCCATGTTTGAGTTAAAGGAACCTAGTAAAAATCAAACACCAAAGCACTTTTGTATGAAGAGTCTATTGTTGGCATGCGACCCTGGATCGATAGTGCTTTATGCTTCTGACGCCCACTTTGTTGTCACGGGCCTCCAAAATGGTTTTAATTGTGAAATCAATGTTAAAAGCGTATTTTAAAGTGACATGTGCTGCAGGAGTTCTATTAACATGTGGGGATGACACTTTGGAGCACCCAGGAGGGCTTGCTCCTGTTCATGTTAATAGAACTCCTGCAGCACATCTCCTCCACCCAGCCCTGCCTCCTAGCGCCTAGCCTTTAAATGCAGTCACCCTAACCCATCATGTTCCAGAAGCCCCGCCTCTCACACAAGGCCCTCTGGATGGACATTTCTGATGTGAACCATAACAAGCCCTTGGGAGATGGTAGAGGTAATTCATTCTCAGAACGCAATGCCTGGCCTGCCACCAGTGCCCGCTAATACTATTTTTACTTCATTGCAATTCTTTGGTACAATTTTTATTCTTGGAGACAAATCCACTTCACTAGCAAACATTTTGTCACCAGCAGTAAAGAATTTGCCTCTGCCCCTTTGCTTACACCACGCTTTCTTGTCACTCTTTAAAATTTGCATCTGCCTAGGTACCCACACACAGAGAAAAGT
This sequence comes from Myocastor coypus, assembly GCA_004027025.1. Classification (NCBI taxonomy): domain Eukaryota; kingdom Metazoa; phylum Chordata; class Mammalia; order Rodentia; family Myocastoridae; genus Myocastor; species Myocastor coypus. The sequence goes on along the minus strand of PVJA010021382.1, from coordinate 29,702 downwards.
ACCCAAAGAAAGAACGTCTAAATCTTACTAGGATCGAAAGTGACTTTGTCTTAGCTCTTTTGCTTGTATGTGTTTCCTAAAACTTCTGCAGAAAAACAAAGATTATCTTTAAGAGAACTAACGGCGTTTGTCAACTCCATGCCACCAGATAGTTTAACTAACATTTAACTAATAAACAGGAGAAAACATTGCCCTGTGTTGTTAGCTCCAATTGTACATTAAACTTCACAGCTAAATTAAAAACAAATATCTGCTTGGCATATCACAGATCGTTACACAGTAGGCCTAGCTGGGGCTGAGATCTAAACTGCCTCTTCTTGTGGGGTGTCAGCTTTGCGTTACTTTCGTACCTGCCACTTGTGTTATTTTGTGTGCCTGCACCGCAGTGTTTTTGATTTTTAATCAGTCCTCTCGGATAGTTGCTTTTCTTACATGCTGGATGTAAGGCTGAAAACCCGAAAGCCCGAAGTAAAACAAAAACTATAAATTGCCAGAGTGGAATGTTCATAAAATGCTTCCAAACTGGAACTGCTTGCCCTTCATCTCAGCGTCCGCTTCCTTAACCAGAACAGAATTCCACACACTCTCTGGATAAGGGAAACTGGCCGCAGTTCAGAGCATAAAGTAGCAGCCCGAATCATAAAGACCACTGATGCATGAACTTTGTACTCCTCCTACTTAGACTAACATGGCAAATTTCCTTAAAATATTTTGCAAATGTGTGTACATAGGTTTATGCAATGCAATGTGCACAAAAAAAAGAAGCTGAACGTTCTCACTGTAAAAATTCTAAAAATACAGACAGCCATGAAGAAGAAAGTGTGTCCCTGTCCATGCCCATATCTGAGTGAACGGAAAACGTGCCAGGGACAAGTCACAGACCTTTTATGCAGCAGCGACGTGGGTGAAGACTTCTTCTCCTGATGGCATTGCAAGGGGCTGGTAAATGTTGTACCCAATTTCGAGATGTGGCATCCAAGCCTCTGTTCCTTCTTCCGTCCTCTTCTTGAGGATTCCCGCCAGCCGGAATTCTCTGCCTCTCTCTGTGGAAGTTCAGCATGCATACTTTGTTTTAATGCCTTAATGCTTCTTTCAGGTACTGCCCAGTTGTTTTTATTTTGGACTCTCTGTACCTTCTTCAGGATGTTGGGCATGTCAACAAAACCTTCTGTTTTCCATTTTCTGAATTTAGCTTTTCAACATCTGCATAATAGTTGTACTAAAACTACTCAAACATACTATAAAATGGTTAAGGAACACCACAGAATCTTATAAGTGGGCAAGATGAATTGAGTTGATTTGTTGTTGTTGTGGAAAAGATTTTATTTGTTCACTTGGGTTTTGTTTGTTTGTCTGAGGTAGGGGTGGTGCTGATTCTTTGCATAAATTAGGACTGTGACTTTTTAATGTATCTTCTAATCTATCTAATTTGCTTACACATGTGTGGGCCAAGGAGAGTTCAGAGGGGGGCCGTTAGTCTTAGCTTCATTCCCAGAGGTTTGTGAGAGGAGGTGTTAAAAAGTGCTTCTTTTATTTGGTTCCCTGGCCCTGCTTCTCCTGGAAATGAGAGACCTCAGTCTATCGCGGGCCTTCCCCATCATTCTGAGTGTCACTGACGCCTCTTGGCACTCCAGCAGAGGCTGCCAGGGGACAGAGCAGACATGCAGCCCGACGCCTCCCCAGATGGCGCTTTGTGCGGGTGCCTGTTCTCTGCTCTTGAAGAAACAAACAAAAGACAAAGACAAGGAGGCACAACGTGGGCAGCAAAGACCAGGAGTGTTAAGAAAGTCATGGCAGAAAGAACAGTTACTTACACAAATAACTCAGTGTAGATCATTTTTAAGTAAAGTTAAATAACCTGATTCAAGGGGCCCGGTGGGATGGCTCAGTGGTCTAAAGCGCCTGCTTGAGAAAGCTTGGGCGGCTTCAGGGACCGCGGTTCAATCCCCAGCACCACATGCTGTGCCAGCCCTGCCATTGGGGCGGGCTGAGCCGGCCATAAAAATGAGTGAAAGACAAAGGTTGTGAAACAAGAAAAAATAAATAAATAAAATTTAAAAAACAAATAAAATAAAATAAAATAAATAACCTGATTCAAGAATTGTCCATTCCCAATGTTGGTAGGTATCTGCAGAGCCCTAAACTGCTCCCAAGCCTGTGTTTAGACGCCGCTCATACTTCAGCTTCTCCCTGCCACATAGATGGACACCTGAGAACTTGGGAGAAAACCCAGTTTTTAAAAATAATTATTATTAAAGAACTCGACTGTAGGACACGTGCACTGTACTGAGTACGTTAATGATGCCTTGAAATAGAACAAAGCTAATTTATGTTATTCATTAGACTGTGGGGTGGCATTATCTTTTAATTCAGCTAAGCATTGGGATAAATTCTGCTTTTTAATTTGATACCTATCAGAAATGGCAGATTGGCAGGCCCTTTAGCACTGTGGCAGCCAAGGGCTGATGACATAGAATTGTGGCTTTGAATGCCATGTAAATCTGATTTTAAAATGCAGATCCAACGCAAGGCCCACCAGAAGAAAACGTAAGATGCTCCCGCGAAAGTGTTGGACATTGCCTCTCCATGTTCAGCTAATCCAAGCCAGAGCAGCCCTGGCCCTTCCTGTCCTAGGTGCCCAGGCTGTCTGTCTGCAGAATTTGGGGCTCACTGCCTGCCATTTCATCTTATAGAGGACAAAGACCTCTCCCAGGGAGAGGCTCACGGCTGCCCTGATTGGCCTGGCGAATGATCCGTGGTTATCGTGGCCACCCAGTGCTGAGCCGCTGTGCTCAGGGATGACCCGAGGAAGGCCTTTCTCTGCCCCTTCTGCTGGTTTTCATCCTTCCGCCCATCCACTGGCCTTATTTCCCTAGAGGTTGCCTTCGTGTCTGCCACTAGCTAAGCGTGTTTGTGACTTTAGCCATCCTCAAAAATGTGTCGCTGCCAACATCAAGGTCCGCAGCTTCATGGAGAA